>SJYV01054331.1:261417-328722 GCA_006410875.1 Neotragus pygmaeus
AAATCTTCGTACTTATCATTCCAATGACTGCAAATTATCACGTTAATTTACTGTGCTATAATGCATTTTCTACTGTTGGATAAACAATCTGCCGATGACTTTTTGCTTTTATAGGCATCAGTGCATAAAGCATCTTCATGCATATAGCATATTCCTTCCTCTGCTTATTTCCTTAGCACACGTTTCCTTAAAAAAGCTCTACAATTAGAACTTTGTATGTGAGGAAGTGAATACGAGGCATATGTAATATAATGAAAGAAAACCTAGCATAGAATATTAATATAATTATCATATTTATTTGCATAGAAGTGTGTGTATATATATATGTGCTGTGCACAGCCGATCAACTGTGTCCTACACTTTGCGACCTCATGGACTGTAGCCCACCAGGCTCCTCTGTCCATGGGATTCTCCAGGCCAGAATCCTGGAGTGGGTTCCCATGCCCTCCTCCAGGTGATCTTCCCAACCCAGGGATTGAACCCAGGTCTCCCGCATTGCAGGCAGATTCTTTACCACCTGAGCCACCACGGAAGCCCATATATATGTGTATATATAAAGAGAAAGAGCTGTATAGTTGCATATTCTAACTGAAGTTTCTACTTTTTAGCCCCTTTCAAATTTTTGCTAGAAAATAATATTTATACCTTAAAAAATAGTCATTTCTTAGTTAGGAAATCTAAGAACACCGAGGAATAATAAGCAAACAGTCACCAAAAGTTCAGTGTTATCATCTGTTTAAAACCCAAAGGCAAATTTCACCTGAAACATGCGCTAATTTTGAGACTTTGACAGGAAGCCACATAAGCTCTCTGGGTTTCAGTTTTCTCAATTAAAACAAAACAGGAATCTCCAAATCCCCTGTTTGCTTTTTGGCTCTCCATTCACATGCATTATTATTTTATGACTATCCAGAATACACACGCTGCCACTGAAGATGACATCCTATCACAGATAAACACTATGTCAAAAAAGCCAAAAACAGGCTGAATTGTGGGATATTTAGATAAATGGCATAGATAGGACAAACCTTAATATTTGCTCTTGGGTTAAGTACGAGGACTATAATTAGTTAAAACGTCTGTGTGAATCTAACGTGGCACATCTCTTAAATGGCTCTGAGGTTAGAAATCAGCAACAGATGGCAACAGGCTTTGCACAAAGCCAATTTCTCTGTAACCTTGAAACTCTGAAAGGTCCCCAAAGAAGAAAAATCAGATAGGCTCTTAGCCGGGTTTGTCCTCAAGACAGATGAAGCTAATGGACTCATGTCAAAGAAACAAGAGATCGATGTTTCCCCAGCCTCGGTCCCTCAGGTGCAAGGACATTTTGCCATCAGGTAAGCAAAATAAATCTCGGGGCGACTGGGAGGACAGATGTGGAAAATATATTGGCAGACTGAACAGGTGACGAAGGCCCAGCTCACAGATCACTCGGGAGAACAGTTGTCAGGTGGTTGAAGCCTGTCCGGAACGCAGATGTCATTTCACACCCACAGAAAGGAGTCACTCTGGTCCCCATACCCAAATGCGGAATGTACATTTCAATCAAGGACGTTCAGGACACAATTTACCGCAACACTGAGAATCATAATAAAGAGGACAGGACATCGGCATATTAAAGTGATTTAATGGGAAATATTGCAGCCTCATGTTGGTTTGTTTGTTTTTCAAAAAGTCAGTGAAACTTGCTGTCTTGTTAAAGAAAGCCTTCATCAGGATCGTCATCCTTCAGTATCCTCCCAATCCTTCATGGGGAGGGAGGGTAAAAGGTCAAAAGGCAAGAGTGCCGTTTTTGCTAAGGAAGGAAGCCAGAAAATTAAAACAGCCTTTTACTTATGAACTAGTAGAGGCTTTCCTGGTGGCTCAGCAGTAAAGAATCCACCTGCCAATGCAGGAGACGTGGGTTCGATCCTTGGGTCGGGAAGATCCCCTGGAGAAGGAAATGGCAACCCACCCCAGTATTCTTGCCTGGAGAATCCCATGGACAGAGGAGCCGGTGGGCTACAGTCCATGGGGTTGAGAAGAGTTGGACATGACTAAGGGATTCAACAACAAGAGGCTTTCTTATGGAGAAGGCAATGGAACCCCCACTCCAGTACTCTTGCCTGGAAAACTCCATGGGCAGAGGAGCCTGGTAGACTGCAGTCCATGGGGTCTCTACAAGTCGGACATGACTGAGCGACTTCACTTTCACTTTTCACTTTCTTGCATTGGAGAAGGAGATGGCAACCCACTCCAGTGTTCTTGCCTGGAGAATCCCAGGGACGGGGGAGCCTGGTGGGCTGCCGTCTATGGGGTCACACAGAGTGGGACACGACTGAAGCGACTTAGCAGCAGCAGCAGCAGCAGGCTTTCTTAGCTCTAGATGGCACCTCCAATGAGCCAAAGTTTGAAGACGCTTGGGATGACATGAAATCTGCTCATTCAACAAAATCTGTCATTTCCATCTCCCTGCCACGCATTCACCTACTTATTTATTTACTTATTTGTGCATCTACTATGTGCTACGTAATCTGAGAAACCTTGGGATTCACTCCTAGCAAATGCCTACCTAGACAGATGATTGTTAAATAATGCTGTTCATGCATTTATACCCTAGGCAGCTTGACCCATCTCCACTTGACTTTGGAGAATGAAGGGGAGTGGGGAATTTAAGAATTTTTAGAAAAGCAATGCAATGAGAAAGAAAGAATTAACATTAGGCTTCTGAAATTCAAAAGAGGATTGTACCACAAGACAATACACTCAAAAGCCAGGCTCTTTGAAGAGATTTTCCAATTTCCTTTGGTGGCTACTTTTGAACCTGTCACTCTCTGAGGCTGCTGAATTAAACCCGGGTGCTTTACAAAATGGATTTCCCAGGAGCACAGAAGGGGAAGGAAAGGAAAAGCTCATTAAGCTCTAAGGGATTCTGGGGAAAGAAAAGCAAAGAAAGGAGGGACCAGAGAAAAGAAAGCAGACGAAAGAGATCTGTAGAGGGAATTCTGGCTACCCCAGTCTCCTTTCCGACTAACAGACATGGCCTTAGGAAACCTAAGCAGGGAATCGGTATCCACTGCGAATTAGAAAGAGGCCCTAAAAACTGAAATAAAATGTGTCAGCTCCATTGAGCCAAATGGATTTCTGGACTCAAAAAGCAACCGCATTTATTTCCATTTCCCTCATCTCCCAAAATAGCAAAATCACCTACTAACTGAATAACAGTCAAGCATGACCACAAAAATAGCTCAGTATCTGAAGCCGTTGAACTTGACAAAGAAGGTGCTGTTCACAATCCAGATTCTCGCATAAGGAAACGTTCATCCAGGGGACTCAAGACTTCACCACCCTCTAATTCAGAAATATTTAAAATCCTCAAAGGGCCGGGTGGCAGAGGAAAACGGCCGCACAGATGATGGAGAAAAAGTTGTCAGAATCTGTCTGGAGACATGAACCCTCTGCCACCTGATCTCACAATCCCTTCCAACAGTAGCAAACCAAATTCAACTGCACAGCTTATCCCTGTTTATATAAACCTTCTCTTGATGAGAAATCCTCAAAGTGGGTTAATTTGGAAGCTGTGAGCTTTATAAGACAAATGGTTGCCGTGACAGGGATGTGAAGATGATTTAAGAGGGTGATCAGAAGGAGACCTTGGCCCCAACCAGCTCTGCCATCTGCTGACCTGGGAGAGGAGAAAACTGCTGAAAAGGAGCCCCACACACTTCATTCCTCCATCTTTCATCAGAGACAGAGAACCAGGCCATTTCCTTAATGACAAGATTCAGACACACTTAACTCACCGTGATTTCCAGAATGAGAAGTTGGAGGTATAGAAGCATTTGAAAGAGTAGAAAAGTCATCAGACCTTCAAAAACTCACTTTATAGAATTTTCAGGCAAATGGTTTGCCCAGAAGCAGAGAGATCTCAGGTGTGCAACGCTCCAGTATACCACTTATTAACATGGGAGCCAGCGCGAAGAAGAAATCTGAGAGGTCTCTACTAAATGTCAGTAAATGTCTCTGGCTTTGGGGCAACTCTGATGCTGGGAATACTAAGGGGCTCCTACCTCATCAACAGAAAAGTGCATCCTTCGGTGATGATTTCTCTAATGACCAAAAAACTCTGCTCCCTCTCTCTGCAAATCTGTCAGACTAAACTCTGAAGCAAGAAGATGAACAGACCCAAGGCTGCCGCTTTTGACTTGGCCTCCATTTGTCAGACTTGGCATATTTTGTCAACACATTGATTTGCAGTTCAGCCTCTTCTCTGCGCTCATTTGCGATAGATGTCTCACCTCTCTGATGCTATCATACCCCAAGGATACAAATCCCTCTCCTTCTTTCAGGCCCTGTTCAAAGGGTACCTCCCGAGTGACAATCCCAGGCAGAATTCAAGGCTTCTCACACTGTGTTTACATTATTTTAACCGGTCTCGGTTTCACTGGTTTCAGGGCTGGACTATTCGTTTTTGCTTAAGAGAAGCCTGTGCTTAAGTAATAGCTGCCCATTAAGAGTGTCTCAGCGCAAGTGGCTATAACACAACACCAAATACCAGGAGGCTCAAAGGACACTGGTTTCTCATAGTTCTGGAGGCTGGGGAGTCCAAGATCAAGGTGCTGGGATACTCGGTTCTTAGGGAGGGTCCTCTTCCTGGCTTGCAAACTGCTGCCTTCTCACTACATTCTCGCATGGTGGAGAAGGCCAAGAGCTCTGGGTCTCTTCCTCTTCTTATGAGAGCACTAACCCTATCACGGGGGATCTTGCTCATCTAAACCCATACTGTTGTTGTTCAGATGCTAAGTTGTGTCCGACTCCTTGCAACACCACGGACCGTGCCTTGACAGGCTCCTCTCTCTGTCCTTCACTATCTCCCAGAGTTTGCTCAAATTCATGTTCATTGAGTCGGTGATGCCATCCAACCATCTCACCCTCCATTATTGCCCTCTCCTGCCTGCAATCTTTCCCAGCATCAGGGTCTTTTCCCATCAGTCGGCTCTTTGCATCAGGGGGCCAAAGTGTTGGAGTTTCAGCTTCAGCATCAGTCCTTTCAATGAATTTTCAGGGTTGGTTTCCTTTAGGATTGACTGGTTTGATCTCCTTGCTGTCCAAGGGACTTTCAAGAGTCTTCTCCAGCACCATAATTAGAAAACATCAATTCTTTGGCACTCTGCCTCCTTTATGGTCTAACAGTCCCATCGGTACATGACTACTGGAAAAAAACGAATCAATTCCCAAAGGTCCTACTTCCTAATACACATCATATGAGAGGCAGGAAGAGCTTCAACATATGATGGGGGGTGGGTCACACAAACTTTCAGTTCATCACAAAGTTCTGTTTACCCTTATTGAATGTTTCCATCGCTGCAAGTAAGCTCTTGAAACAAAGTCTAAGATGAAGAGCATTTTGTTTTTCACTTATTCTGAAAGCTAGCAATCCTCACACCGAGACCTTTAGTCCACCTCTCAATGGTTTCTATTTTTTCACCAGTGAGTCAGACAAGCTGAATGCGATTTTATCAGCATGCATCAGTACTCAGGTGTCCTTTGATGTCAGCGACCTCATCTCTGGCAGTATATTTAGGCTTTTTCCTAAATATAAGAGAATACAAGTTTACTAACTCTCTTCCTTCAGAAGGGATCTTACCAAATGTTACTCTAACATTGTTTACATTCACACTTTTCAGACACGAATCATTCTGTTATTAGATTTGATGGCGCTGACTTGCATTTATAAAGAATTATTCTGCAAACTCTCATTCAACCGTGACATTTCATTTAAATATGATCCAATTTTTATCAATCCCTGCTATAGGTCATCTTCCATTGTCTCATTTAAGCTTCATAAGAGAGATGATTCTCACTCTTCCAATGAAATAGACTCAGAAGAAGTGAAATAACCTGTTAGGTGTCACACAGCCAATTCAAGACAGACAAGATTCTATATGGCCAATATTTTTAACCCCAAATTCCACATATATTCATCTATATTATCTGGTTTTTCAAAGCATAGATGGGAAACTAAAATATATTGCTGTGTTAAGTTGCTTCATTCATGTCAAACTCTCTGCGAGCCTATGGCCTGTAGCCCACCAGGCTCCTCTGTCCACGGGATTCTCCAGGCAAGAATAGTGGAGTGGGTTACCATGACCTATTCCAGGGGATCTCCCCAACCCAGGGATTGAACCCGCATCTCTTATGTCTCCTTCATTGGCAGGCAGGTTCTTGACTTCTGGTGCCACCTATTTACACACCTATATGCCATGTGCAAACAGATGAGGAAGGGTTCCATAAAAATTTAATGGGTGGGAGTTGTCGGGGGATGGAAACTATCTTGCAAAGCTGTATATAGTTTATGTCTCAAAAGAAACAGAATTTTATCCCTACTTTGGAATATGATTTTTGCTTGTTTAATGTCTCTGATCTCCTTGATCACCCTCTCACAATCCTGTAAAGCAGATTAATAGTTATTGCTGTTGTCAGAACACAACAGTGGTATTCTCACAAAGCTGACCTGAGAATCCCGTGAACAATATATAGGGTGCCTAACACAGTGCCTGGGCACACAGTTTTTGCTGAGTAAGTAGTGCTCTCTATCAAGCTGTCCTATTCTTCAGGTCACAGCCAAGAAAGTTATTGGACAGGTTTAGCAGCTTTCACATCCTGACACAGCTCACACAAGGCAGAGTTAAGAGTCAGCTCAAGAACTCCAGGTTCTAAGGCCTGTGACCTGGAATCTCCTCCCATGTTCTACAGCCATCCATCCCAGTTCTACAATCAGTGGGGGGAGAAACGAAGCAGTCATATGTCCTTTATCTACTTAAAAGTAAAGGAAAGAACTCTGAAATGNAGAGACCGAGGGAATGCCTAAATCAGTCATTTCCTGAACCGGCATCCTCAGCCCCTGGGGACACCGTTACAAATGCAAGTTCTCGGCACCCCCACCCCAGATCTATGGAATCACTGGCTACACTTTAACAGTATTGCTGAGAATTCTATTTGCACATCACAGCGGGAAGCTTTGCGAACCACAGCGCCCAGGACTGGGGTCATGGATGCCTGGATGGAAGAATGATACGCACCCTCACTACTAGTTCAAATCCAGGCACCCTGTTCCTTCCTGGCCACGTGTAACTCTATGAGGACATCGTAGGAACAGACTCTCCTGCCAACATCCAAAAACCTTGGTGACTCAGAGAATATGGGAATCGTAGAAGAGAAGCATCAATTCCAAAGCCTGACTAGGACTTTGCAATGAAAACATGGAACTTTTAACAAATGAGTCATGTATTGCTTTTTGCATATTTTCTGAGGGAGAAAGAGACTTGTGGAATAGGGAACTGGAGTTTGAACACTTCTTTCAGGAATTAAAACATTTCTTTTATTCCGTGGTATTTTCATACAGGGCAGCATGCAATGATGAATATTACCATGAGGGCCGTGTGCAGCTGTGAAGCAAAGATGGTATATTCTAGGTTCCTGAAAGCATTGAAATGTTCAAATCATTATATCACTGCGACTCAGAAATAATACTCCCAGGAAGCTGAAATAGTTATATTGCGGCTGAGTTGGTGACTCAGTAGAAAGTCTTGGATCCACACAAACTCTGTCAAAATAAAAGAAAATAACATTTTCTCTTTTTAGCAAACTTTGATATACTTTTTTTTTTTCTGCCAAAGTACTAAATGCCTGGAATGACCTACTTTCTTCCCTCTCCCAATTTGCAGAAAACATAAGGACAAGCACCGCTTGAGAGCAGAGGTAGGAAGGACCCAATTGCTGTGTGGAAGGTTCTGAGCTTCTCACTGACCCCAAAGACCCCCTGACAGCTCTGAGAGAAAGGCTTAGTCTCTCTAGTGCCTGAAACCAAACTCAAAGGGACTGAAAAGCATCTTAGTCCTTAAACATGGTTCTGAGTCATCAGGTCACAAAATCATAGAATCTGGGGTTCAAGAAATATTTTAAAAGCCCAGAAGCCGAAGCTCCAATAATTTGGCCCCCTGAGGTGAAGAGCTGACCCATTGGAAAAGACCCTGATGCTGGGAAAGATTGACGGTGGGAGGAGAAGGGGGCGACAGAGGATGAGCTGGTTGGATGACATCACCAACTCAATGGACATGAGCTTGAGCAAGCTCCAAGAGATGGTGAAGGACAGGGAAGCCTGGCCTTTGCAGTCCATGGGGTTGCAAAGAGTCAGACAGGACTTAGCATCTGAACAACAACAATTAATTACACTATTTTACTGAATTCAATAGCCACTCTTCTGAGAGCTATCTTTGATTCCTCCCTAAAGTTTACCTGGATTGTCCAGTAAGTCACTGAATCAAGCTGATTCCACCGTTTAGTAATCCAGCCTCCCTCTTCAGCATCTCTTACTTCTATTTTGTCCACCATTGCCACAGCCTCCAAACTGCCCTCACTGCATCCAGCCTCTGACTTTTGTCTCTGTCCTTACCCTGCTCCCGGAGAGTTCTTTCTAACCTATGGTTTTCGGCACATTCACCCCCTATTGTAGCTCTATACACTGTTGATTGCATAAAGCTCAAATACTGTGTCATTTCATAGAAGACACTTTATGTTGGTCTCCATGGTGGGTGCTCATCCAGATCCCCTCATCAAGGCTCCTGTAGCCATCCCCTGGCTGATGGCTGGTGGCTCACAGCTGCATCCCTCACTGGATGTTGCCCTGTGCCTTGGGAACAGCCTCTCCCAGGGCTGACTGCTCAGATCGCAGACGGCACACCCCCCAACCCCCCACACACAATGCCCATTTGCAACATTACAGACCTCCTGATGCCCCTCCCATATAGAAATTTTAGAGATGGACAGCTCCATCACTGTGATTCGTGTTGACAAGGCAGGATCCAAAAACTGAAGACAACTAGACATGTGAGACATGAGGCTGAGCAAGATTTTTCAGAAATATTTATTCACTTGTGCATGCAGGCTCAGTCGCTTCAGACTCTTTACAACCCCATGGACTGTAGCCCACCAGGCTCCTCTGTCCATGGGGTTTCACAGGCAAGATTACTGGAGTGGATTGCCTTTTCCTCCTCCAGGAGATCTTCCCAAGCCAGGGATAAAACCTGAGTCTCCTGTGTCTTCTGCATTGCAGGCAGATTCTTTACCTGCTCAGCCATCAGAGAAGCTTCATTTATTTGTTGATTTACTATTCCCTTCCTCCTTCCTTCTCATCTTTCTCTCCTTTCTGCTCCCCCTCCTTCCTTGCTCTGTCTAAAGCTGCCTCCCAGACCAAGAACCTTTTCTTCTTCTTTTTTTTTTTATTTGCAGCCTTGACCAGGGTCTCACATCTTTTGTTCACCTACTGTGTATTATCTACCTCTTACCAATTAAACGCAGGTTCCATGAATGCAGGGACTTCTGCTTGATCATTCCTTACTGTCACTCCAGTGCCTGGCACAGAATAATAATATTTCAGCAAACATTTGCCTAGAGAATGATTAAATGAATGAATAAATGAATACCTTTTTGACAGTTTGATTAGATTCAACAGTTTGAACTAAAGTATGGTGCATGCATGCTAAGTTGCTTCTTCTATTGGACTCTTTGTGACCCTATGGATCATAGCCCACTAGGCTCCTCTGTCTATGGGATTCTCCAGGTAAAAATACTGGAATGGGTTGCCATGCCCTCTTCCAGGGGATCTTCCTAACCCAGGGATCGAACCCTTGTCTCTTATGTCTCCTGCATAGGCAGGCAGTTTCTTTACCACTAGCGCTGCTACCTGGGAAGCCCAAAGTATGGTATTTCAGGTTTAATGGAAGGAAAGAATTAACACACCATTATGTGCTACATTAAGGCCATTAAAATATAAAAATCAGCAAGAAAATATGTTTCACCAAAAAAAACAAAAAAAAATCCAGAAAGCTAACCTAGAGTCAGATAATCAGCAGGTTTTACTCATCTGTCCACATATATGAGCCACACTAATTGTTCAATCACTTAGCCTCAAGTTTGAAGGTTTTTTTTTTTTAATCTCAATTTGACTCAAAATCCACTCGGGTAATATTTTCAGCAGAAAGGAGACATCCGAGTTTCCAAAAAGTTAAAGGTACTCTGAAGCTTTCAGGAAGCTTCAGTATTCCCGGGCAGCAATAAAAATAAGCTTCAATTTCCAAGAAAAAAGAACTTTTCATCTGGGCCAGAGCTGTGGAATAAAAAGGTGTCTAGTTAACATCTTTTCCAGACATCAGAGCAAAACCAAGAGCTTTTTTTTTTTCCTCCCACGTAATGAAAACACCTGGAAATATTAGGTGCTTCAGGGATAAGAAATAATCTTCCAATCTTCTGAGTATTTTCACAGTTCTGGTTGATGTGGGAGGGAAACTTTAGGAAAAGCGAAACATATGGAGGCTGTTTTCATTGACTTCAGGGGAAAAAGATTTATTACTTTAATATTATGTTATCCCAACTAATAGACCCTCTTAATTCTTAAAGTCACACTCGACTGTTGATCAAATGAATAAGCAATGGGAGGATAAGACCAGGAGCCGGCCAGTGGAGAGAACACTGAACTGTTTGTTCAGAAAAGGGTTTCTGACACTGGTTTTGCCATACACTAACTGCCAGGTCTTGGCAGATTTCTTTAACCTGATGAATTTCATTTTCAAATGACACAGGTGAAGGAAACGTTGGTTTTCCCCAATTCTGAATTTCTGTGATTAGATTTTCTTTATATATTTGTTCAAAGTCTTCCAGTAACAAAGAAGGGATAGGAATATATATTCTTGCAAGTGAATATAAACAAATATACATATTCACTTACATACACACATCTATTAGAGATGGAAGTGACAAAAACTTGCATTTGATCTTCTGGTGATTGGCATTTATACGGAGCTAGATTATGTAACATATATTTCCAGAAGTTAAAACTATGTTTGATTTATATGCATTTTTATTTGAAATCTGTCCTTCTTGTTCAGTCACTTAGTCGTGTCAAACTGTCTGCCACCTCATGAACTCAGCACGCCAGACTTCACTTGTCCTTCACCATATCCTGGAGTTTGTTCAAACTCACGTCCGGACTTCTGACTGGTTGCTGCCTTTCTCACTACGCAGGCTGGTCAGTGACTCGGTCCCTCAGCTCTCTCTTCATCATCATTGCTAGGTTTTTTACTCCGCCTGCAATGCAGGAGACCCAGGTTCGATCCTTAGGTAGGGAAGATCCCTTGGAGAAAGGAACCCACTCCAGTATTCTTGCCTGGGGAATCCCATGGACAGAGGAGTCTAGCAGGCTCCCGTCCACAGGGTCACAAAGAGTCAGACACAACTGAGTGACTAATGCTACCTTACTACTACCACACCATACACTGGTGTGTGTTTCAAAACTTTTATGTATATTACCGTTTCCATTATTTTCAATATTATTCCAACAGGAATAGGATCCATTCTACATAAATCAGAAAAAGATAAGCAAATGAAAGGCACATTGCCTGCATTCTAAGTGGCTTCAGGCACATCTGACTCTTTGTGACCCCATGAGCTATAGCCCGCCAGGCTCCTCTGTCCACAGGGATTCTCCAGGCAAGAATACTGGAGTGAGTTACCATGCCTTCCTCCAGGGGATCTTCCCCACCCAGGGATGGAACCCCTGTCATCTCTTTTGTCTTCTGGGTCAGCAGGCAAGTTCTTTACCACTAGCACCACCTGTGAAGTCCAAAGGCACTCTGTGTAGGTTAAGACAGCTTCTCAGCACGTTGCCTGCTAGCTCTGAGTCTGGGGTACTGAATGCATTGTCTGACACATTGATAAGCATTTGGGGAAAAATAATAATAATAATAACAGTGTATAAAAGAGCATATCAGAGATGAACATTTTCCCATAATAATATGCAACTTACAAACTGAAATCATAAGTATGAAAAAAATTATGTGAACTTTGATGTAGTATGTGTGACTAGGCAGCTCATAAACACTTTCTTATGGTGAGGAAAACTGTTAGCAACATTCATATATGCATGAATCATGACGAAATTCAGTTTTACAGAAATTTCATTTGCTAGAAGCCTGGTAATCAGTCTATATAAATTACTGCAAATGGAGTGAGAATTAAATTGATTTAGGAAAAAGGAGAGGGATGAAATGAGGCCAATAACCCCAAAGAAGAATAACTGAGGCGCTGAGAAAGAGCTGGGATGATAAAGGCAGTTTTGGAGGAGACAGAAGCTCATGGTCTTGTCTTTGAGTTAACTCAGTCGCTTTCTTCTGCTTTCCTCTTGACCAGACGAGACGCCATAAATTGTACTTGCCGTTCGAGCTCTGGCTGAAATGGTCAAACAATTCATTCTTTTAGTTAATTCTGCTCCTAAATCAGTTGCTTTGGCATTTCAGATACAAGTGAAGCTTCAATCTCCACAATTCTTGAAAACTTAAATATCTTTAAGATTGTCCTGGTGTGCTGAGAAGATATTTAAAACAATGGGAGCATTGAGTTCATTGTTTTGTTATTGTCGTAATTTTAATTAACTCTCTTCCTAGGACTATTACGACTGATTTGGATATAAGCGTGGTTAGAAAGAGAGATGACATTTACTTCTTCCAGTTAATGGTAAAACGCTAAAGACAGTAAAAAGGTATTAATTAAATGATTAGTTTTTGCTTTACATTGTGTTCATTTTCCAAAGCATTACTGGGATGACTTAAATGCCTAAGTCCTTCAAGATGGACAACTTTACAAATAATTGAAAAATCAAGTCCATTCACTTTCATTGAGAACCTGTGATGTGTCTGCTAGGTTCTGTGCCATATTTCATCCAATAAAAGATTCATTATTGTTTTATGCACTGCTGAGAAAGAGAAAATATGGCCAACTGCACTGGGATGTATCCTTCTCTGGTATAGGTTTTATTTTATACTGACTGAAAGAGCGCTTTTATGCTTATTTACATTTATTTTTCATCATACCTTTCTAGCTTATAAATCAAAGAGAAAGCAGAGGTGAAATCAATTATCTTTCTAGAGACTACCTCAGCTTTGCAGCCAAGGGCACGGCTCTTCTCAGAATGACTCATCACTGACTGGGTAAGGCGGTAGTGCGAGTCCAGCTGTTTCTGCTCAATGTGGCGTCACTAAGGGATAGCCCCTGCACACAAGCTGCCCCCAGCACTAACCCAGGGCCATGTCAGCCGGCAGAGGAGTCCGACGGCGCCCCCCTCCCCAATCCTGCTTCCTGCTTTCTCTTCCCCAGGCGTTACTCCTCCCAAATCTTCTGCACTCCTAAATCCTTCTCCTTGTTTGCTTTCCAGTCTGTAACATTTTGCTTTTTCATCCACTTAAAATGTCCTCTCTTCTCTTCCATGCAATTAAGTCTTCCATATTTTAAAGACTGACTTTAGTTCAAAGCCTTTCACAAGTCTCTTCAGCCCCCCTCCAGCCGATGTGGATAATTTTGACAGCCTCAGCTTATGTTGGATTTACAGTGATAGTTATTTTACTAATCCCTGTATTGTAATACATCAGCCCTTAGATGTGCTAGTTGCATTTTCTCAGCACCATAAAGGCATCATCTGGAGATGGCAGACGTTGTTGGTTCCCTGCCCAGGCCACCTCAGATTCACAAATTTGGTGTAGGTGGTACTCTTTTGATATACTTTCAAAGGCCAGCATCCACAGATCTTCAAGGTACTCCCCTCGGGCTGTGGGGACCACTTTGTCAGTAATTGGAGAGATTCAGAAGTGCCTGGGTGTTTCTTTTTATACCCTTACCCTCCCCTCTTCTCTCCCCCACTTACCTTCCTGAAGCCATTAAGCAGTGACTGTTGAAAGCCCAGCAGATTTGTCTGGCTTTAGACATCTCTGAGATGTCAGTTATAACCTAGCATTCCCCTACTAGCCATGGTAAATCTACTCTCTGTGAGTGAGTCTTATGCCTCAGATCACTGCTTTTTCCTCTCCCTGTCTTGCTTCCGTCTTGATCTTCCTTGGAAGCACTTCTTTTAAAATTAATTGCACACACACATTCATTGTAATGGGCTTCCCTGATTGCTCAGCAGTAAAGAATCTGCCTGCAGTGCAGGAGATGCAGGTTTGATCACTGGATCTGGAAGAGCCCTTGAGGAGGGCACAGTGACCCACTCCAGTATTCTTGCCTGGAAAATCCCATGCACAGAGGAGCCTGGCGGGCTACGGTGCATAGGTATGCAAAGAGTTGGACACAACTGAAGCAACTTAACATGCACGTATTCATCCCAACGTCTGCTTCTAGGAAATTCAAATTAAGATAACATGCATTTATTTTCTGTGTACTACATGTAACACCTGATGTTATATGGGATATCTTAGTTTAATCCATAAGCAATTGTTGCTATCAACTGTTTATGACACTAAAGTCGATCATTTCCAGTGATCTAATAGTTGTGGCTCAATATTGAATGACTGATCAAGAGGTAATTGATTACTTAATTTGGAGAAAAAGATTAGGCTAGATTTAGCCATTGTCTCTGTGAATTTTAAAAAATTCATATAATAATAATAGCAACAGCATGTAAGTATATGCAGAAATACCTGATAGAATTTGCGATAAGCAATCATTTTATTAATATAATTCATGAATAATGTGACAAGAGCAGGAAATAGGCTTAAATCAAAGAAGAAGATTTCCGGTGACTGTTTGGAAAATACATATACTCTTGGTCACTGGAAGGGTTTTAATAACAAGAAAATAATTTCTGGAGTGAACAATTTTAGTTAAAAAGACCCATTACTTTCAACGGCTTAATGGTATATAAACATAACAGCCGTCATGTCTGTAATTTTTATCTTGCTTTGTAGTGTTCTGAAAACTTCTCACTTAAACAATTTTCTAAGTTTTTTCACTGAAGATTCTTATATAAGAGAGGCAACAATATTTCTTGCATAATTGAGTTATCGTCCTGCCTAGGATGAATCCAATGGTCTCTGAAGGCTTTTCCAGTCTTAGACTCATGAGGACATACTTATGCAACAACATCCTCTATTTTATTTTCACACTAAAGTAGGAAGCTTACGTTCCCTGGGGGTTTAGTAATTAGACATTATCATGGCTGTGTTGTGAGATTGCTTTCTGGTCGGGGAATGGAAAATTTTCCATTCCTAATATAAAAATATTTGATGGCCTCACTAAAAATACCTATTGCATCAAAGGGAAATTATTCATACAAAGCATTTAATCTCAAGCAATTAAATTTGTGGACCAAGTGGTATTTAGTTAATTCATTAAACAAATATTGATTGAGCACCTCCCTGGGCTAAAAAAAAAAAGTACTAGATAAAGCAAAATTGGGATGCAAAGACTTATAAGGTCAGGTTAGAGTCTGAATAAGCAGACACATCTTCATAAATAATTACCATAAAAAACAGTATGAAATCAAGAATAGGACAAATCTATCCATTGGAGACTGTTAATGTAAAATAATACATAAAGTGAATTTATTTCTCATATCTTTTAGAAATTTCCCTCAAATTCTTGTATTCTTTAAGAAATAGATATGTTTTGATAGACTCCAGCTGAAAACACCTCAAAATCAACTTTGCAGGTTACCACTGGGGTAAATGAGGTTGAATAATTTTGGAGAGAAACCACAGTGCATATTTCTTAAAGAGTCCTTTTATTCACTTGATTACTGTCCAAAGAGCTTCCTTTTTGCCCCTCCTCAATAGTATATTTTCTCATTTCTCTTTTCTCTCTGTAGATGTCTTCCATGAACAGAAATGCTATTAAATTAAAAAAAAAAAATCTGTGTTAGCACAAGATTCATTAACTTTAGAAAGTAGAATAAATCTGACTATATCTTCTTAAATTATATATATGCATGCATGCTAAGTGGTTTCAATCATGACAAACTCTTTGTGACCCTATGGACTGTAGCCCACCAGGCTCCACTGTCCATGGGATTCTCCAGGCAAGCATACAGGAGTGGGTTGTCATTTCCTTCTCCAGGGGATCTTCCTGACCCAGGGATCAAACCCACATCTCTTCCGTCTCCTGCATTGTCTGGCAGGTTCTTTACCACTAGCTCCATCTGGGAAGCCCAAATTATATGTGTACATATTTATATATACCCAATATATATTTATTGTATTTATATAGCCCATATGTATATTTTATAATTTATAATATTTAATATATTAGGTAATATATTTATATTTTTTGGCCCAAATAGGTGCATATATTGTAATATCTGCAGAAATGATGTGATGTGAAATCAATGAGGGCTTCCCATGTGGCACTAGTGGTAAAGAAGCCACCTGCCAATGAAGGAGACATAAGAATCCTGGGTTCAATCCCTGGGTCTTGAAGATCTCCTGGAGGAGAGCATGGTAACCCACTCCAGTATTCTTGCTTGGAGAACCCCAGGGACATAGGGTTGCAAAGAGTCAGACACGACTGAAACAACTTAGCACGCACACACAAAATCAATAAACTTTCACAAGAAGCCTTGCTAATATGGTACTTGACTTGACAATATTGTATTATTGCAGATTCTGTGATGGAGATTCCAGGTTTCTGTAAAGTAGCAATTTTAAGCTCTAATGACACAGAAAGAACTGTACAAAAAAGATATTCATGACCCAGATAATCATGATGACGTGATCACTAATCTAGAGCCAGACATGGAATGTAAAGTCAAGTGGGCATTAGAAAGCATCACTACGAACAAAGCTAGTGGAGGTGATGGAATTCCAGTTGAGCTGTTTCAAATCCGGAAAGATGATGCTGTGAAAGTGTTGCACTCAATATGCCAGCAAGTTTGGAAAACTCAGCAGTGGCCACAGGACTGGAAAAGGTCAGTTTTCATTCCAATCCCAAAGAAAGGCAATGCCAAAGAATGCTCAGACTAACTACACAATTGCACTCATCTCACATGCTAGTAAAGTAATGCTCAAAATTCTCCAAGCCAGGCTTCAGCAATATGTGAACTGTGAATGTCCAGATATTCAAGCTGGTTTTAGAAAAGGCAGAGGAACCAGAGATCAAATTGCCAACATCTGCTGGATCATTGAAAAAGCAAGAGAGTTCCAGAAAAAATCATCTATTTCTGCTTTAGTGACTATGCCAAAACCTTTGACTGTGTGGATCACAATAAACTGTGGAAAATTCTATAAGAGATGGGAATACCAGAATAGCTGACGTGCCTCTTGAGAAACCTGTATACAGGTCAAGAAGCAATAGTTAGAACTGGACATGGAACAACTGACTGGTTCCAAATTGGAAAAGGAACACATCAAGGCTGTATATTGCCACACTGCTTATTTAACTTATATGCAGACTACATCATGAGAAATGCTGGGCTGGAGGAAGCACAAGCTGGAATCAAGATTGCCAGGAGAAATATCAATAATCTCAAATATGAAGATGACACCACCTGTATGGCAGAAAGTAAAGAAGAACTAAAGAACCTCTTGGTGGAAGTGAAAGTGGAGAGTGAAAAAATTGGCTTAAAGCTCAACATTCAGTAAACTATGATCATAGCATCTGGTCTCATCACTTCATGGCAACTATATGAGAAAACAGTGGAAACAGTGTCAGACTTTATTTGGGGGGGCTCCAAAATCACCGCAGATGGTGATTGCAGCCATGAAATTAAAAAAAACACTTACTCCTTGGAAGGAAAGCTATGACCAACCTAGATAGCATATTCAAAAGCAGAGGCATTGCATTGTCAACAAAGGGCCATCTAGTCAAGGCTATGGTTTTTCCAGTAGTCTTGTATGGATGTGAGAGTTGGACTCTAAAGAAAGCTGAGCACTGAAGAATTGATACTTTGAATTGTGGTGTTGGAGAAGACTCTTGAGAATCCTTTGGACTGTAAGGAGATCCAACCAATCCATCCTAAAGGAGTTTAGTCCTGGGTGTTCATTGAAGGGACTGATGCTGAAGCTGAAACTCAAAATCCTTTGGGCACCTGATGCAGAGAGCTGACTCACTTGAAAAGACCCTGATGCTGGGAAAGACTGAGTGGGAGGAGAAGGGATGACAGAGGATGAGATAGTTGGATGGTATCACTGACACAATGGACATGGGTTTGGGTGGACTCCGGGTGTTGGTGATGGACAGGGAGGCCTGAGGTGCTGCGGTTAATGAGTTTGCAGAGTCATACATGATTGAATGACTGAATGACTAAACTAAACTGAAGTATTTATGACCTAAATATGTTTTGGAATTTGAAGGATGAAACTGAAAAGAATGAAATCTTCAGATCACTCTACTGTTTATAATACTTTTCCTTTATACAAACTGATTTATTTATCTTTTGCTTATTATCAAGTTGTCAAGATTTCTAGTAAATTTAAGCAATAAAAACAAATGATTTTACTCTATTGGGTGCCTTCATTGTCATGCAATTATCATTTCAAGAAGTATTAATTGTGTATCATTTGCACTACTCATTAAAACAAAAAGAAACAAAGGAAGAAAAGGAAAAACTATATGGGAGAAATTTATGCTAATATTCTGTTTTATATAGATTTATATGAACAAAGGCACATAGACTATAAAGAATTAAAAAATGACTATAGTTTTAGAAGTACTCACACTATCACTCAATACTTCTATAATTAATATATATTCAATTCTATTTATTTAACAGCACAAAAGTGAAAATGTGTCATTAAAGCATGCTTTAATGTAATCCTCTTCCTTTTCCACACAATCAGGGTCTCATCCTTTGATTACTTAATACGTGTCATTAGAACATTTAAAAATAATTTTACTCTGAGAGTCATAGTAAATTGTTATCATTTGCATCAACAAAGTGACTTTTCACAGTAGTTGTATGAAATGAGAGCTTGCTTATCTAATCTGATGCCAAGTTTGTTTTAAAAGTGATCTACAGCAACACAATAATGTTGCAATTTAATTATTTTATTTTTATATATTTCAACATATTAAATGAGGTGACATCATTATTTTCCTTGTTATTCAAAGTGCATTTAATCATAATGCAAATATTTATAGGCTCTCTACTTTGTCTAGAAATCATGCTACACACTGAGGAAATAAGGTCATTAAAACATTCACATTCCTTAGTTCCTGGGAAATTAAACCAAATATATGAATATACCATTAAATATATATGTCAAATAAATATATAAAACTGGTACAACCTAAATTTGGAGTCTTCAGAAAAGGAGAATGCCATTTTATGCTCTATTTTAGGATTAATTGTGGAGAAGGAAATAGCAACCCAACTCTAGCATGCTTGCTTGGAGAATTCCATGGACAGAGGAGCCTGGTGGGCTACAATCCATGCGGTCACAAGGAGTCAGACACAACTGAATGACTAACAGTTAGGATTAATTGATCAATTGTATGTTATCTCCTGTGAATAGTATATTTCCTTCTCTCTCTCTCTCTCTCTTAAGTCGCTCAGTCGTGTCCGACTCTTTGCGACCCGTGGACTGTAGCCCACCAGGCTCCTCCGTCCATGGGATTCTCCAGGCAAGAATACTGCAGTGGGTTGCCATTTCCTTCTCCAGGGGATCTTCCCAACCCAGGGATCGATCCCGGGTCTCCCACATTGCAGGCAGATGCTTTAACCTCTGAGCTACCAGGGATAAAAAGTATTGTAAGCATTGTATAGCAAAATCATTATGCATAAATGATACAGTTGTACTATTTATGAGCCTCTAAAAAGGGCAGTGCCAAGGAATGTTCCAGTTACTGTCCAACTGTGCTCATTTCACATTCTAGCAAAGTTATGCTCAAAATCCTTCAAGCTAGACTTCTACGGTACATGAACCAAGAAATTACAGATGTATAGCTAGGTTTAGAATAAAAGGCAGAGTAACCAGAGACGAAATGGCCAAAGTACATTGGATCAAAGAGAAAGCAAGGGAATTCTAGAAAAACCTCTACTTCTGCTTCATTGAGTACACTAATGCCTTTGAGTGTGTGGAAAATTCTTAAAGAGATAAAAATACCAGACCACCTTATCTGTCTCTGAGAAACCTTATGCAGATCAAAAAATAACAGTTAGAACCTTTCAGGGAACAATCTGTGATGTGATTAGTCATTCAGTTGTGTCTGATTCTTGTGATCCCGTGGACTGTAGCCCACCAGGCTCCTCTGTCCATGGGGATTCTCTAGGCAAGGATACTGGATTGGGTTGCATGCCCTCCTCTAGGGGATCTTCCCAACCCAGGGATCGAGTCTGTTGCTGCTGCTGCTGCTGCTGTTAAGTCGCTTCAGTCGTGTTCGACTCTGTGCGACTCCATAGACGGCCTCCTACCAGGCTCCTCTGTTCCTGGAATTCTCCAGGCAAGAACACTAGAGTGGGCTGCCATGTCCTTCTCCAACGCATGAAAGTGAAAATTGTAAGTGAAGTCACTCAGTTATGTCCGACTCTTAGCAACCCCATGGACTGCAGCCTACCAGGCTCCTCCGTCCATGGGATTTTCCAGGCAAGAGTACTGGAGTGGGGTGCCATTGGCTTCTCCAAGCCTAGGTCTCCCATATTGAAGGAGAATTCTTTACCATCTGAGCCACAAGGGAAGCTCACAAGGAAGAAAGGACTGATTCAAAATCGGAAAAGGAATAAGACAATGGTGTATATTGGGATCCTATTTATTTAACTTATATGCAGTGTACATCATNGCCTAGGTCTCCCATATTGAAGGAGAATTCTTTACCATCTGAGCCACAAGGGAAGCTCACAAGGAAGAAAGGACTGATTCAAAATCGGAAAAGGAATAAGACAATGGTGTATATTGGGATCCTATTTATTTAACTTATATGCAGTGTACATCATGAGAAATGCTGAACTGGATGACTCACAAGAGAGAATCAAGATTTCCAGGAGAAGTATCAACTTTGGATATATAGATAATACCATTCTAATTGCAGAAAGTGAGGATATACTAAAGAACGTCTTAATGAAGATGAAAGAGGAGACTGAAAAAGCTGACTTAAAACTCAACAAACAAAAAACAAAGATCATAGCATCCAGTACCATCACCTCATGTCATATACAAGGGGAAAAAAGTGGAAGGAATGGCAGATTTTCTTTTCTTGGGCTCTAAGTTCACTGTGGACAATGACTGCAGCCATGAAATTAAAAGATGCTTGCTCCTCAGAAGAAAAGCAATTACAAACCTAGACAGTATTTTAAAAAGCAGAGACATCAATTTGACAACAAAAGTCCATCTAGTCAAATCTATGGTTTTTTTAGAAGTCATATATGGGGTGTGAGAGTTGGATCATAAAGAGGAGCACCAAAGAATTAATGCTTTTGAACCTTGGTGCTGGAGAATAGGTTTCCCTGGTGGCTCAGTTGGTAAAGAATCCATCTGCAATGTGGGAGACCTGGGTTTAATCCCTGGGTTGGGAAGATCCCCAGAAGAGGGGAACTGCTACCCACTCCTGTACTCTCACCTGGAGAATTCCATGAACTGTACAGTCAAATGGCAATATTGGGCTTACCTGGTAGTTCAGCTGGTGAAGAATCCAGCTGCAATGCAGGAGACCCTGGTTTGATTCCTGGGTCAGAAAGATCCACTGGAGAAGGGATGGGCTACTCACTCCAGTATTCTTGGGCTTCCCTGGTGGCTCAGCTGGTAAAGAATCTGCCTTCAAAAGGGTGGATAGGTTGGGAAGATCCCCTGGAGAAGGGAAAGGCTATCCACTTGAGAGAATACTCTTGAGAATTACTTGCATAGCAAGGAGATCAAACCAGTCAATCCTAAATGGAATCAACTCAATGTTTATTGCAAAGACTGATACTGAAGCTGAAGCTCCAATACTTTGGCCACCTGGTATGTAGGAGCCAACTCATTATAAAAGCTCCTGATGCTGGGAAAGATTGAAGGAAAAAGGAGAAGAGGGTACCAGAGGATGATCTGGTTAGAGAGCTTCATCCGCTCAATGGACATGAGTTTGACCAAACTCCAGGTTATAGTGAAGGACAGGGAAGCCTGCATGCTGCAGTTCATGGGGCAGCAAAGAATTGGAAGTGGGTGGGCAACTGAATGTTTCCAACATACATTTCACAGGTTAGTGCTGTTTTCTCCCATATCTGAAAGCAGTTATTTCACATATTTTTTCTTGCTTATAGTAGATAAGAATAGGAGAGCTAGTCTGGTGCCATCTATTTAACCATGGCTGAAATAGCAAGTCTCTGCAGTCGAGTTTTTGAACAAGTAGCAAAGAATGGATCCTATGCATGATTGAAGGTTTAGCCTTAAAGAGGATCCAGAGAAGTTAACACAGGAACCCTGAACACTTCCACAATTATCCTGTTGTCTTATAATCCTTCTTTGTCTTCTCTTCATTTGGTAGGTAGGTCATACACAATACCATACCAAGGAGCATGCTGACAGCAATGCTAAACGTCTACAATTTTATAATCTGTTGTCTTCCATTTCAAAGATGTAAGCCAGAGAGAAAAACACCAATACAGTATACTAACACATATATATGGAATTTAGAAAGATGGTAATGATGACCCTGTATGCAAGACAGCAAAAGAGACACAGATGTGTAGAACAGACTTTTGAACTCTGAGGGAGAGGGAGAGGGTGGGATGATTTGGGAGAATGGCATTGAAACATGTATATTATCATGTAAGAAACAAATCGCCAGTCTATGTTTGATGCAGGATGCAGGATGCTTGGGACTGGTGCACGAGGATGATCCGGAGAGATGATGTGGGGNCCAGTTTTGCTCCCAGCATGAGCATTTAATTGGTATTACTGTTTATTCCTGATTTTACAATCATTTTCTATTTTCCTTGAAAATCGAGTTTCTCCTGAAAATATAATTCTAAAGTTGAACAAAGTCGTGAGGCAGGAATTCTTTTCAATTAGCCTGGAAAGTAGGCATGGTGTGAGAATCACACTTATTTATGTACCCTATGATTTTCCAAGTTCAGTTTGTCCTTGGGAATCCCTTCCATATCATTAGGCAGCTTATTTTTCTGTAAGAGAAATGAATTGCCTTCCTTGCCCCGATGTATTTCTTCCCAGTTTAAAAAATCACAGCTTCAGGGCTTCCCTGGTGGTTCAGTGGTAAAGAATCCATCTGGCAATGCAAGGGCATGGGTTCGATCCCTGGTCTGGAAAGAACCCACGTGCCTCGGAGCAACTATGCCCCTGCACCACAACTACTGAGTCTGTGCTCTAGAGCCTGAAAACCGCAGCGTCTGAGCCCATGTGCTGCAGCTACTGAAGCCCGTGTGCCCTGCAGCTCACGCTCGGCAACACGAGAACCCAATGAAGTGAGAAGCCCACGCACCACCGCTAGAGAGGAGCCCTCACTTGCCGCACCTAGAGAAAATGAAGACCCGGCACAGTCAAAAATAAATAAAATTATTTTAAAAAATCATAGCTTCTGTCTCTTGGAGGTTTAACATCATCTTTCCTTCTTTTATCTGCCGTTGAAAGAGGAACCAGCCTATCTTCTACGTATGACTGATCTGAATGCAAACAGGAAGCACTGAAACGTTAAACACCCATGTGACAACCTTGCAAAACCTCAAATCTGAGGCAGCAGATGGTGTTTCACCACCCAGTTGCACTTACATGTTTTTAGTGCTTCAGATAACACGCGACAGCATCAGTGCAGGATCTACCGGGATTCCAGAACTGGTCTATGGTCTACTTGATAATGGATGTGCACAGGACTAGCAGGAGAAGGACGAGAGGGGAAGTTCCATGGTGGTTTCTTAGGAAAGGAATCCTTCCTCGTGAAGGGGTGCGAACTGCAGGAACCGTGTTGCCCAAAGGGATACCTGCTTCATTATAAGAGAGCTTTTCCATAGCTGCATGTGTCACTCAAGAGACACTTAGAATCTTCGTGGCAACATTTAAGCTCACCCTAGCAAGTCTTTATTCCCAGGAAAGTTTAGGAAGCTGAGGGGTCTTCCAAAACCTTGCAATATATACATAGAGAATGAATGTTGTGTGGTTTCCTGGAAAGCTGATTCATAAGAAGACAAGGACAACCCAGAGGCAGACAACATCATGCTTCCTGCTCAAGATGTAGAAACAAGTGGTGTTAAACCTCCCCCAAGCCCTCCACCTCCAAAAAGCTCCTGTCCTCATGGACTGAACTATGTACATGCTGATCCTTGCTAGTGGATAAGTCAACAGTAGGTGCCTCCTGGTTAGTCTGTTTATATTTTTAAAGTAAGTCTTCTGGACTTTTATTTTCCCTATGCAAAGATTCTCTAATAAAGGAAATTCAATCGTATCCATATTTGGTTTCAAGACAGTCATACATGAGCCCTGAAATCACACAATCTAAGAAAGATGTGTACCGATTACAACCAGTCTTAACAAGGCTCTCAAAAATATTGGACTGTCTGGAGTAGTTACTCAATGTAATAAGCCCATAGCGCTTCCCTGGTGGCTCAGAAGTAAAGAATCTGCTTGCCAATTGCAGGAGACATAGGTTAGATCCCAGATCTGGGAAGACCCCACTTGCTGCTGAGCAGCTAAGCCCGTGCCCCCGAACTGCTGAGCTGGTGATGTAGAGCCTGTGCTCTGGGACAAGAGACTCCACGGCAATGAGAAGCCCACACACCACAGCTAGTGAGGAGCCTGAGCAGCGATGAAGACCCAGCACAGACAGAAATAAATAAGTAAATAAAATTATTTTTAAAAATATCTACCCATCAATCTAATAGAGCCGATTCCTTCCAGAGTTGAATTGAATCCTCTATTTCCACAGAGCACATGGCACTTCGTGTCCTTACCATGGATTTTAAAATTTCTTTCTCAGCATTGATATTGTTTTCTCAGCTACTCACTGTGTTGTCAGATGAGATACTAATTTTTGGTGGAAATAAACGGTAGGGGCAGATGAATTCATGAGAAACAAATAACCCATTTTAATCAAATTTTTACTGTCCTGCATTTCATAGTTACTTCTGTTTCAAAGCACCTGCTGGACCCCGAAAATCATTTTCTGTAAATCGCAGTTTACTGATTTGACTGTACACTGCCCTGGTTTCATCCTCTACACTGTAAACACTCAAATCCCTTATATTAAAAGGCACAGTATTTGCGTATAACTCCATCCTCCCAGATACTTTAAATCATCTCTAGATTACTTATAATAACTGCTGTACTGTGCTTAGTCCATCAGTCATGTAGCCCACCAGGCTCCTCTGTCCATGAGGATTCAGGCAAGAATATTGGAAAGGGATGCCATGCCCTCCTCCAGGGGATCTTCCCAACACAGGGATCCAACCCAGGTGTCCCCCATTGCAGGCGGATAACTAATACAATGTAGATGCTATGCACGTAGTTGCAAATATAATATAGACACTAAGTAAATAGTTGCCAGCATGTAGCAAATTCATACACTTTACCCCTGATTTTTGGAATTTTTTGGAATCCCTTTTTAAATGTTTTCAATCTGTGGTTGGTTAAATCCATGGATGTGGAAACTGAAGATACAGAGGATAAACTATATCAAAAATTCCTTGTATTTTCCTCTTTTCTCTCTGACCGTGCTCCCTGCCTGATCTCATAGCGTTGAATAGAGGAGAAACGGAAAGGCAGGAAGAGGTGTGGAACTGTCCTGGGGGTGGAGAGAGGGCTGGGATCAGGGCTAGTAACTGGATGGGTTCAGGGGCCAGCTGCCCGGTTCGGGGAGTTACTTTAATGGAGTCGCCCCAGGGCAACCACACACCCTCCCTCAGTCTTGGAGTTCTGCCCTGTAGAAGGACAGACAGTTGAGAGGGCTTCCCTGGTGGCTCAGTGGTGAAGAATCCACCTGCAAAGCAGGATCCGCAGGAGACGCATGTTTGATCCCAGGGTCCAAAAGATCCCCTGGAAGCTGTGGCAACCCACTCCAGTATTCTTGCCTGGAGAATCACATGGACAGAGGAGTCTGACAGGCTTCAGTCCATGGGCTCGCAGAGTCGGGCAGGACGGAAATGACCGATCACGAGCACACCCACCCTCACTGCCTTCTGGAAGTGGGCATTGAAGTAGGCTGAGGAACAGGAGCAAATAGGAAATCCTTGTCCGACTAAGCTCCAGCAGCCTTTGCCTTCTGGAAACACACACCAGACTTGGCCAGAGCGTCTCTTTTATAATAAACCAAACGTCTCGTGGTTTTCAAATGTCGGTAATTTCTCTTATTTCTCAAAAACATCTCACAAGACACATCTGTGAATTATTTTGAACCCATGGGGCAGCAATTTGCTTTTGTTGGATGATGGCGATGGGTGTAGTTACAGAGCCCATTAGACCTGGACAAGATGCTTGCCCATCCTTCTTAATTTTACTGATAAGAAACATCAAGGATAATGAGCAAGTGGAATGAATGATGTGATATTTGGGACGTAAGTATCTGCCTTTAGGATGATTTCCTATTCCAATACATGGTGATTTTCTACAGATTCCTGGATGCATGTACTAAACTGAGAGAGTCAATTCCTGGGCAGGTTGATAAGAAGTTCAGGGTTCCCGAGGAGGTGAAAGGGGTCTGTGGCTCTTGAGGAGATAGGGGTCTGGTATTCTCAAGGGGGAGGAAAGGACAAACTTTTTTTCTACATTCTTTAGTAAAGATTATATAACAACAATGTATCCTGCTTAAGGACAGTTTCTCCTTCCTGAAAACCTTCTGGCTAATCCTTTTATCTTAAAATATAAATTATGGGAGTGGTTCTAGTAAGATCTTTACAACCTTGAGACTTTCTTTTGATTTACTGTAATAACTAATTAAGAAAGTATATAACTCCCTTGCTAACAGTAGCTAGGGGGGCATTCTCCGCCCCTTTTCTGATGTCTGTGTCAGAAGCTTTCTCTCTCCCTTTTCACTTAATAAAACTCTGCTACACAAAAGCTCTTGAGTGATCAAGCCTGGTCTCCAGTCCCGAAGTTAGATTTTTCTTCTTTGGAGATCAAGAATTGAACATTGTTCACCGTAAGCTATCATTTCTTCATGGATTTCCCAAGACTTTCTCATTGTCTCATCATCCATGGGATTGTTTGGCTCCTAAGCATGAATTATGAATACTTTTCCAGTAGTCATGTATGGATGTGAGTTGGACTGTGAAGAAGGCTGAGCACCGAAGAATTGATGCTTTTGAACTGTGGTGTTGGAGAAGACTCTTGAGAGTCCCTTGGACTGCAAGGAGATCCAACCAGTCCATTCTGAAGGAGATCAGCCCTGGGATTTCTTTGGAGGGAATGATGCTAAAGCTGAGACTCCAGTACTTTGGCCACCTCATGCGAAGAGTTGACTCACTGGAAAAGACTTTGATGCTGGGAGGGATTGGGGGCAGGAGGAGAAGGGGACGACCAAGGATGAGATGCCTGGATGGCATCATGGACTCAATGGACATAAGTCTGAGTGAACTAAGGGAGATGGTGATGAACAGGGAGGCCTGGCGTGCTGCGATTCATGGGGTCGCAAACGGTCGGACACGACAGAGTGACTGAACTGAACTGAAGTTTAAAAGTATTCTGTGGCTAAAAGGGAATAATTTGAAGGTTCTTACAGGGGGGGAAATGCTTTTTAAAGAGGTGCCTTAAGAAGATTAATTTTGTAACTACAATAACTATTAATATGTTCAGGGTAGCTGACAGGGAGTGAGGCTGTAGGCCGAGAAACCAGCTAAATGACTATTTCAGAATTCTGGGTATGAAGTAACAGGAGCCAGAAAATTATGAAGAGAGAGACAGGTTTTAAAAATCACATGAAACAAATGGCCCTTAAGCATAAGAAAAGATCCTTCAGTCATTATGTGGGAAATACAAATTAAAACTACTGTAACATACTATTTCTCACCTATCAGATTGGCAAGATTTCAAAAGCTTGTAACACACTGTACACACAAGGCTATAAGAAAGCAGTCTTACTTGTGACTGATGGTACAACTACTGTTGAACAGCTGGCAATACATAACACAATCACATATGAATTAATCCCTTGACCCCATGACACTACTTCTAGGAATCTGTCCTGAGGATATGCATCCACAAACTCAAAACAGCATATTCACAATGTTATTCACTGTGGTATTACTTGTGGTATAGGTAGTGTTAGTCACTCAGTAGTACCTGACTCTCTGCAACCCCATGAATTGTAGCCCACCAAGTTTATCTGTCGATAGAATTCTCCAGGCAAGAATA
This sequence comes from Neotragus pygmaeus, assembly GCA_006410875.1. Lineage (NCBI taxonomy): Eukaryota > Metazoa > Chordata > Mammalia > Artiodactyla > Bovidae > Neotragus > Neotragus pygmaeus. Next base: position 289,482 of record SJYV01054331.1, read on the forward strand.
CCAGAGTGGGTTGCCATTCCTTTCTCCAGGGTATCTTCCTGACCCAAGCATCAAACCTGAGTCTCCTGCATTGCAGGCAAATTCTTTACCATTTGAGCCACCAGGGAAGCCTATATTTGTGGTATAAACATTTTATAAACTATTTTAAATGGCATAAATGCCTTTTTGTGGAAGAAATTCATTGAATCAACTAAAGGACACGTACTAATGGAAACTGAATGAACTGATGGACATTGAACCAACTAAATGACATATACTCTTTTATGCAACCATAAAAGGGCAAACATCTCTATGAACTGATAGTGATTTTACGATATACTGTTAAGTAGAAGGCAAAGTACAAAAGAACATACATAGCATGCCATCTTTTTGGTAAGAAAAGATGGTTAAATAAGATATTTGTGTGTGTATATACATTTTTTACTTAGTTTAAGATAAGAAACACAGAAAAGATAAATCAGAAAGTAATGAAAATGCTTGTGTTGTGTGTATGCTCAGTCATGTCCAATTCTTTGTAATCCCATGATGGTAGCCCACCAGGCTCCTCTGTCCATGGAATTTTCCAGGCAAGAATACTGCATTGGATTGCCATATCCCACACCAGGGGATCTTCCTGACCCAGGGATCCAACCATGTCTCTTGCACCTCCTGCATTAGCAGGCATTCTTTACTATTGTACCACCTGAGAAGCCATGAAAATGCTTACCCATAGAGAAAAGGATAAAGGGAATGGGAGTGAGACTTCTCTAAGTATACCTTTTTACATGCTCTTGATTTGAATCATGTAAGTGGGTTACATATTCACACAAATGACATAGTAATTAGTGTGAATGGGCTCCCACTGGCCAATTTGGGACAATTTGAACATTAAAAAAAAGTGATGATAAAGAATTACAATTCAATTAGTAAAAATCTAGGGGCTTTGCTGGTGGCTCCGTGGTAAAGAATCTGCCTGCCGATGCAGGAGACATGGGGTTCAATCCCTGGTCCAGGAAGACCCCACGTGCTGTGGAGCAACTAAGCCTGTACACCACAAGTACTGAGTCTGCGCTGACGTCCACACGCCCTAGAGCCTGTGCTCCACAAGAGGAGCCACTGCAATGAGAAGCCCACGCACAACTAGAGCAACGCTCAAGCAGCAACGAAGGCCCGGCACAGCCAAAAGTAAATAACTAAAAATCCATCCATCAGGGCCCGGCCCAGGCGGGCGGGGGGCGAGGGCGCGGCCCGCGAGAGGGGGTTGGAGGGGAAGGGGAGCACGCCCCGTGCACGGGGGCCCGGCGCGGGGGGCGCCTTCCCGGCCGCGGCGGGCGCTGGAAGCCTGCGGCCGCCAGACCTCGGCCTGCCCCGCGGGCGCCTGGGAGACAGGTGGCCGGGGAGGCGGCGGATGCGCGGCGCGCCTTCGGCTCACCGCGCAGGTGTGGGGGCGCCGCGCCCGCAGCTTTCCGCGGGGGCCTCGCCCACCCGGCCCCGGTCTCCTTCGGCGGGCTCCGCGCGCCCCTCACCCCTCCTTCCATCACTGGGCCTTTCTGAGCGGCTGTCGTTCGGGTGGCCACAGGGCCAGCGAAACCGTGACCTGCCAAAGCCATGCCGTTTTGTCTCTGAGCCCTTTAAGAGATTTGGTGCAGGCCCTCCTGGCCTGGCTGGAACCTCAGGGCCGGAACCCTGCGCGGGGTCTTGTCTCTCTGACTCGAATTTTCTCTTTCAGGCAAGCCTGGTAACTCTAAACTCTGGTCTTGATAAGTGCTTGAAATACCATAGGGTACATCTTTCGATTTTCGGCATCATTGTTCAGGGAATGTATTATCAAGGATGCGTGTTCAGACCCACTCAGGTTCAGGCCTCAGAAGGATGTGTTTTTAATCTTGTGTCTGTGTGGTCATCACCTAGGCCTGGATTTCCCTGGTGGCCAGACAGATGCAGAACCTGTGATTATGTACGAGAAGGTCAAGGTTGACAAAGACCTTTAATAGGGATGAGGAAGTAACAGGTGGCTATTTAAAAGATATATGATTCATATTTTCATAACTACAACTGTGGCTTGAAATTAAGTAGGAGAGGTTGACTTCTGACAGTTATCCCCAAGGCAGATATACAGCAAGATTTTTTTTTTTAACATTCAAAGATTAAGTTTCAACAGTTCTGGATAAAAATTATGGCTTCTCAGTCCTCTACAACAAAAATGTATTCCCTAATTGGTGGGCTTTCCTTCTCTGGGCTTTTGATGTTGGATTTTGCATTCATCTGTAGCATATTTGGGAGCCTCCCAGGTAGCTCAGTGGTAAAGAATCTGCCTTCCAGGGCAGGAGACACAAGAGATGAGGGTTTGATCTCTGGTAGGAAATGGCAAACCATTCCAGTATTCTTGTCTAGAAAATTTCATGGACAGATGAGCCTGGTGGGCTGTGAGGTCACAAAGAGTGTGACATGACTGAGCATACAAACACCATATTATGTTTGATTCAGCTATTGCTAAAGCCAGACAGAATGAAAGAAAAATCAGATGTGGGAAAAAAAATCAAAACACAAACAGGCTGATTGGACCCTCCAGGAATTCCTAGAAGACATGACATTTTGGTGGAGTAGATAGTGAGGATACTAAGAGCCCTAGAACCATTGAAGACAAGCCATGTGGAATGGTGGCAAAACTGGCTAGGACTTGCAAGGTAGTCAGAAGAAAAATATTATACTTGTAAAAGAAAAAAATATCTCTTTGAAGTGGCATCATTTGCTTGCTATTTTATCTTTGTCTTGCTTCTTGTTTATTTTCTATACTGCTTGTTTAGAGAAATGAGGTATTGACTAGCATTTTTTTTTTCTTCTTTTTCCATGTGGTATTTCTCTGAAACGTGTTCCGTTTGCCTCTCTGCTCTTTCCTGCATCCTTTGTGAGTGTGTGGATGTGTGTGCACGTTGGGGCCTGTATGTATTTGTTTCATCTTTTATCAGTGATGCTTTGATATTTAAAATTTTTTCATGGCTATTTAAATTTATCCAAGGGGAAGAGTCATAAGTTTGTGAAGGGGAAAAAAAAAATAACATCTCCCAGTTGTATTGTATCCCAGCATAAGCCAGGCATTGCGCTAGGAACTGAGATTTCAGTGAAGAAAAGAGATAGACCAGGCCTTACGAATCTGTCAGCAAAGATAAATATGCAGTCAAGAGGAGACACAATGAGATAGCCTATTTTCTAGTTTTGGTTTGGAAACTATGACCTTCAGTCTAAAGAAATTATAATTGTGTCCCCCTCCCCAGTTATATCAACATTTTGGAGCTTGACTATCATGTTTTGTGATTCTTTCTTGTCTCAAGGACTTGTCCAAGAATTTGTTACACCTTCAAAACTTTTTGTGTGCAAACATTTAAAAATTTATCCATTCAATTTAAAAAAATAATTAGATTTGAGAGAAATGACAGAAATGGTGGTGAAAAGAGAATAAACAACCACAGTCCCAACAACCTAGTACTAAAGACTGTACTATCTGTGTATCTTTAAGACTATATGACTTTTGTGTAGCTGTGGTCATGTATTGTGCATTTATCTTAGTTTATCCATTTATTATTTATTATAAGCATTTGTCATGTTTTGTACAGCTTTCATCCTTAAAATTTATACATGGCTATTTAAGACTGTCCTCTTTGAATATAGTCTCACTATGACCATACCTCTGTCATTGGATTTTTGCTGTTTTTAGCTTTTCATCATTGTAAATAATGCCCTGATAATGAGAGTATAAGGATTTATTTCTATTGGATATTATTTTTTCATGATAAATTCCAACCAGTTATATTCCTGGAAAAAATGGATTATCTAAATTTCTAACTGGATATATATATATATGTATTATATAAATTTATAGATATATGTTATGGATAGACATAACTTCAAGTTGGTTTCCTAAAATTGTAATTTTGAATAAGATGAGTTATATGCTTTCTGAGGTAAATCTGCCTTCTTTTTAGTATTTGTGGCTCATCTTCCCTCTTTTACAGGAACATAAGAAGATAAAATAGTAGCTTGGATTGATGACCTTTGCAGTATATAAAGACTTAACCTTTAACAAATTCAGCTGAAATCCAGCTGATAAAATACACCTCACAGAGTAAAATAAGAATAGGAATGCTATAAAAGTTGCATGCTGAATAAAAAGGGTAACTAAATGCAGTCTTTTAGGAAAAATGATTTTTGAGCTCAGGTATCTCATCCTGTTCTTTGCCTTCCTACTCAGAGTTCAGATAAACAACGAAAGAAATTTGTTATAGTGAGAAACGTGTACCCTGCAGGTTTGGAGAGAAGACCGTTTGTTCCTTGGCTGTTGACCCTAAGGCATATCTTGTAGATTCTGTATAGATGGGACTGGGCCCATGCGAAAGCAAAAAGTGAATCCGCTCAGTCGTGTCCGACTCTTTGCGACCCCATGGACTATAGCCCACCAGGTTTCTCAGCCCATGGACTTTTCCAGGCAAGAGTACTGGAGTGGGTTGCCATTTCCTTCTCCAGGGGATCTTCCCAACCCAGGGATCGAACCCGGGTCTCCCGTATTGCAGGCAGATACTTTGTGACTGATGGGCGAAACTAAGGTTCAGACCACAGCTCTCTTTCTCAGAGATTTGCACAAAAAATGAGGAAAAGAGCTGCTGCTGAAGCCCTTGATATGAGGGGTGAAGGCTCAAGATAGAGCATTCTGTTGGTGAGACGGAATTACCTGACTTCTGAAGCAATTTCTTCACGAGACCCCAGGGCCAGGGCAGACATGCCAAACAGAATGTGCTTGGTTGACAGGGAGGGACCCCCAGAGGTTGGGGCAGGACTGGGAGTTCTTTGGAAGGGGCTCCAGGGGCATTAGGAGTATGAAAATTCAGAACGCTGCTGCCAAGGGAGTCATTTATGCAGGGATCAGGAGTGAGACTTATCTCCAGTTATGCAAAGGAAGGAGACGCAAAGAAGACTTTGTCTGGGGCAGGGATGTTGCGTGGAAGACAGCCAGCACCAACACACACACTGCTCTTCCTTCCAGGAGATCAGAGCACATGGCACACAGCCCTAATTCTAAGTAAATGTAGTAATTATTTTCTTTTCGAGGGACAAGCAAACACGCAGATGAAGATAGCGTATTCTGGACCAGAAACATTAAAGAAAGCCAGCATCTAGATGTGGGCGTCCCTGGTGGCTCATTTGGGAAAGGTACACCTGCAGCACAGGAGACCGGGGTTCAATCCCTGGGTCGGGAAGATCCCCTGGAGAAGAGAATGGCAACCCACTCCAGTATTCTTGCCTGGGAAATCCCATGGACAGAGGAGCCTGGTGGGCTACAGTCCATGGGGTCGCAAAGACTCGGACACAACTTAGCCACTAAACTACCACCAGCATCTAGATCTAGCCTGCTGAATACTTTGAGTTTGAAAAATAAGAAAAAGAAAACTATCCCCTCACTATTTTGATGAAGTTTTTTAAAGAAAAGTATTCACAAAGGAAAATTGAGATTGACTTCATTCTCGAACCTTTGCAAAATTAAAGCAGCTGTTAAATAATATACTGAAAATGCATTAATTCTGGNAATAAGAAAAAGAAAACTATCCCCTCACTATTTTGATGAAGTTTTTTAAAGAAAAGTATTCACAAAGGAAAATTGAGATTGACTTCATTCTCGAACCTTTGCAAAATTAAAGCAGCTGTTAAATAATATACTGAAAATGCATTAATTCTGAAAAAAAAAAAAAACAGACTATGATTCTCTTAAGATAGTGGTATGGCTCAAAATGAAATATAAAAGAGATGNTGCGAGCGCGGCGCGGGGGCTGGGGGCGGGGGTTAGGGCTTTTTTTCTTTTTGCCTTTTCTGTTTGTTTGTTTGTTTGTTTAGGCAGAGTTGGCTTTGCCGCAGGGGCTGGGAGGCTGGATGCAGCCTGACAGGAGATGGCCGAGGAGGCGGCGCTGCTGTTGGTGGCCGGGAGCGTGGGTACCAGCAAGTTCCTTCTCCCTGGCTGCCACCGGCTCAGCCTCCCAGCGGCAACAGCTGGGCTCTCCTCTGCCAGCTCCTCCTGGGGTCCCTGGCGAGCTCACCCAGCACGCCTTGTGCGCTCGGGACAGGCACACGACTGCGGACACGCGAGCCGGGCCCGTGTGCGCGCCTGTGCGTAAGGTCTGGTCTTACTGGACAGGGTATCTGAGGATGCCGGCTAGTCACACCCTGGAGTGTGAAGTTGCTGCATCATGAGGACCTCGGTGGCATTTATAGCTTCTAAGCATGTTAACATTTTTTTCTTAACGTTAAAATGTGTCATTATGTGGAATGGACTGGTTGCCCATTGGAAACTGGTCGCCTCCAAGCACTGTAAAGGCTTTCCTACTGGCTTAGCGAGTAAAGAATCTGCCGGCAAGTGCAGGAGACACAGGAGACTAGGGTTCCATCCCTGGGTCCGGAAGATCCCCTGGGGGAGGAAACTGGCAACCCACTCCAGTATCCCTGCCTGGAAAATCCCATGGATGGAGGAGCCTGGCAGGATACAGTTCAGGGGGTCGCAGAGTTGGACCCAACTGAGCACGCTCACTGGCTGATTAGGGTCTCTAAAGGTACCTGGCCCGAACTCCACCTGTGATGTTTCCTGGGGCTCCCAGAAGAGCAGCTTTGGTGAAATCAAGGAAACTTGAACACCCTGATCAAGGCCAGGGGACATATTTTCTCTCAGTGGCACTTGTTGAAAAGTTTACTCAGGGCCTAGCATCTTGCCTTGGAGTTGGATATTAAACCCTGCCAAGAATCCTTGACAGTGATTTAGTGCTTGTGTGTGGTCCTGTCTTCACACATGTCACAGAAATAGAAACATGTGAATACAGGGAAACAGAATGAAACCTCCTCTAGAAGAGAAATCTGAACCCCAAACCAAAGAATGAGTCCCTGTGAAAAATTAGAGCCCAAGGGATGAATGTTGGGTCACATATACACATTTTAAAAATAAAATCTCTTTATTTTTAAAATAAAATTTGATTAACTTACCATCTTAAAAAAATCTTTGCACAATCCATTCACATTGGTCCAATATTAGTGTGGTTTTTTTTAATTATTGAAAGGAAATTTTAAAAATAATTGGCATTTTATAAAATACAGAACCATGTGGAATATTTTTGCAAATTTATGAAGATACTAGAAAGACCAACTATATAAAAAGCTATGTTTTAAACAAATGAAACCATATAGAAATATCTTTCATAACAGAAAATGGAAGATAATATAAACAATGATATATCTGTAAACCTTTCATTTAGAAATGTCTAATCATCTTAAGTCACTGCTCCTAACTGTTTTATCTAAATNACACATTTGGATTTCCAAGGTGGCTCAGTGGTAAAGAATCCACCCCTCAGTGCAGGAGACTCAGGAGACCTGGGTTCAATCCCTGATTTGGGAAGATCCCCTAGAGTAGGCAAAGGCAGCCTACTCCAGTATTCTTGCCCGAAAAATCCCATGGACAGAGTAGCCTGGTGGGCTACAGTCCATGGGGTCACAAAGGGTCTGCCATGACTGAGTGATTGAGCACCAAGCATATATTCATTCGGTTATATATCAGATTCTTTGCTTCAGATTTCTATTTTGCCTTTCTTATTTATACCAGTCTCTCTGATTTTTTCCCCAAATAAAGTCTTGACTGTCACCTGAATGCTCCTCTGAGCATCTAGACTGGTGATTCCATCCATCACTCTTGGGATCAGTGCTGGGAGAGTGTGTTAAGAATCACCTGGGGAATTTTTTTTTTTTTTAAGCATTTTGCATACTTGGCTCACAGGGTTCTGATTTTGTATGTCTGAGGTGAAGGATGGTTGAGAATGTTTACAAACCTCCCTGAATGATGAATGTTAACAATCTTTGGAAACTACTGTTTTAAAACATTCACATTTTTTGTCCAGGTTTTGGAGGTTCATATCGCAAAATGGAACAACTGCACTTACACAAATAAATAGAAAGCTTCTTTTGACTTTCCATAGTATTTATGGAAAAGTTTTGAAAACCACTGTTTTCACCGTCCTTCTTTGATCAGCCTTTGCAGGTTCATTGCAAGATTAGGCAGCCACAATAAAAAGAGATGATCTCTTTTTTTCATCTTTTGTAATACTTAAATGATAGTGACGATTTCTTCGAATGAAATGCCCCTTCTTTGACTGTTGGAGGATGTATGAGTGCTCAGTCATGTCCAGCTCTTTGCGACCCTGTGGGCTGCAGTCCACTAGGCTCCTCTCTCCGTNTCTTTTGTAATACTTAAATGATAGTGACGATTTCTTCGAATGAAATGCCCCTTCTTTGACTGTTGGAGGATGTATGAGTGCTCAGTCATGTCCAGCTCTTTGCGACCCTGTGGGCTGCAGTCCACTAGGCTCCTCTCTCCGTGGAATTTTCCAGGCAAGAATACTGGAGTGGGTTGCCATTTCCTACTCTAGGGGATCTTCCTGACCCAGGGATCGAAGCTGAATCTCCTGCTTTGGTAGGAGGATCCTTTACCCACTGCACCACCTGCGAAGCCCCTATTGGATGATGAAAACCCTTAAAAACTCTGCCATGACTTGAAGGAAACTGCACCTTTCTTAAAAATTCATATCATCAGCCCGTGGTGATTTTTAGTTCTGATATTCTTTTCTTAAAATTTTCTTACACCTACCTTGTGCCCAAAACAATTCACAAAATTTAAAATGCTCAGCTCTGGAAAGGATAGGTCCTTTCTAAATGTGGAGTGAAAGGCTAGGGCTTGTTCAAAGGATTGACTGAATTTCCTGAGCAGAGAAGTGGGAAAGAGGCTGTTCGGCCTACATGCGTGAGCTGATCGCCCCAATTTGTAATCAATACAGTGACTCAGGCGACACAGATACAACGGAGACCCTCTCCTACTGCTGGGCTGTTGTCGTTTGGCATGCGGAGTGCAGTGTGAAAGAGTTTTGGATCCTCATACTCTATCCTGAATTCCTTTACCAAATCCAGTAATTTTTAAAGGTCAAAGAAAATTCAATTTTCACAGTTCAAAATGAAACAGCCCAGAATCCTTGAGGAAGTCATGACACTGTTTTGAAGTATTTGTAGAAAGAACCAGAAGAGAAAAAAAAAATGCTGCTTTTCTTTGGGATTTAGGCAGTAGACTCAGTATAAAAGGTGGGGATCTGTTTTCCATCATGTGTTGACAAAAGGAAGCGAGAGACGAAGAGCCTGCAGTTGCAGATGCCCTTTGAAAGGTTTGGCTTCTGCTGTTCCGTGACCCATCTTGGGTGGCCCTTGTGGTCTTGCTGAGACCAGACCATACGTGTAACTGTGTTTGCAGGGCTGGATCCCAATGTAGCCAGGCCAAGGCATCTATGAGTAAGCACCCAAATGAGAAGTGCATTGGAAAGAAGGAGGCAGAGAATACAGAAACAGGGGTTTCTGCTGTGATCTCGGGCCAACTTTTAGCACTATCTTAGTTCGCCTGCTCAAGTGCAGTGCCTTGCTTGTTGCTTAGGCAGCCCTGGGACTCAGGCAGCTGCCTGTCTTTCCTCCAACCCTTAGAAACCCATTAGAAGAAAAGATGCATTGCATTGGGCCCATCAAATTTCAGAAGCGAAGGATGCTCAGGGAACAGGAGACACTTGCTCCAGGCATTGCAGTCTGCCATTGTTGTTTAGCCTCTAAGTCATGTCCAAATCTTTTGCGAGCCCATTAACTGTAGCCTCCTGCCAGGCTCCTTTGTTCGTGGGATTTCTCTAAGCAAGAATACTGGAGTGGGTTGCCATTTCCTTCTTCAGGGGATCTTCCCAACCCAGGAATTGAACCTGTGTCTTCTACATTTGCAGGTGGATTCTGTACTGTCTGAGCCACCAGGGAAGTGAGATGCTGCCTTCCTTGATCTAATTTGGTTTCATTCCCCAGATTTGGGAGAGGCTAAAACTTGGAGACTCCCCATCTTTGTTCTCTAGAAAAGAGAAGATTCTATTCACAAAGCCCTCAAAAGTTCAGACTGAAAGGCATGCACAGATGAATGTCATGGGCATAAAGGTCAGAAAGTGACCTTGGGTAAGACACACCTTCTCTAAAGCTCGGTGTCATCTGTAAAATGGGAATAACAAAGAAAGCTGCTTCACTGGGATGTGGGGAGCAGTCGATGATATAATCCACTCCAAGCTCTTAGCTTCACACATAATGAATCATCAGCAAATTTCAGGTGTCATTTGTTTATGTTTAAAACTGATGATTTTCATATTTGACTTGTCTTAAATTACAATGAAATTCAGTTCAGTTCAGTTCAGTTCAGTCGCTCAGTCATGTCCTATTTTGCGATCCCATGAACTGCAGCATGCCAGGCCTCCCTGTCCATCATCAACTCCTGGAGTCCACCCAAACCCATGTCCATTGAGTCAGTGATGCCATCCAACTATCTCATCCTCAGTTGTCCCTTTCTCCTCCTTCCCTCAATCTTTCCCAGCATCGGGGTCTTTTCCAATGAGTCAGCTCTTTGCATCAGGTGGCCAAAGTATTGGAGTTTCAGCTTCAACATCAGCCCTTCCAGTGAACACCCAGGACTGATCTCCCTTAGGATGGACTGGTTGGATCTCCTTGCAGTCCAAGGGTCTCTCAAGAGTCTTCTCTAGCACCACAGTTCAAAAGCATCAATTCTTCTGAGCTCAGCTTTCTTTATAGTCCAACTCTCACATCCGTTCATGACCACTGGAAAAACCATAGCCTTGACTAGACAGACCTTTGTTGGCGAAGTAATGTCTCTGCTTTTTAATATGCTCTCTCAATTGGTCATAACTTTCCTTCCAAGGAATAAGTGTCTTTTGATTTCATGGCTGCAATCACCATCTGCAGTGATTTTAGATCCCAGAAAAATAAAGTCTGACACTGTTTCCCCATCTAGTTGCCATGAAGTGATGAAATTCATCATGGTTGCAAAACCTTTGAGTTGTACAAAAGTTCTTTGAAGTTAAAAAGTAGGTCAAATTCTCTGTCCCTACCTCTACTCTCCCAACAAAACAGACTCCCTGGATTCTAGACTTGCTTCCAGTTCATGTAGGTCTGGGCAAGACTTTTAATCGGTACAGTGAGGATAATACTAAAAACTACTTCACAGAGGTATCATGAGCTCGGAATAGTGCCTGGCACAGAGCCAGCTTTCAATAAATGTTTGCTCTCATCTTTCAAGTGAAAAAAAAAAGAGTGGGTAAAACTTAAGCTTGATTCTCCGCTAAAATTATGTACAGTAGTTTATAGACCACCTTCCTACCCTAAGAGTTGATAAAATGCATTAAATTATGAACAACTTCAAGAATGTGCTAATTTTATCATTGGAAGCCTCTTGGAATGTAATCTATTGCAGACTTCCAGACAGAGCAGAAGTATTTTCTACAAAATCTACCATATGTATGTAGTCATTGTCCCTGAGAATATCCAGAAAGAAGAAATATCCCATTTATTGGGATGGCCCAACACATTAATATTGGAAACTTTTAGATTAAACAATTTTCTGTTGTTATTGAATAAGGAACACCACTTGCTAGCTCTGGTAGCTTCTGTTTAGTCTGGGTTTTCCTTACTGGAAGAACAGAGAACTTTGCAGAACAGAATTACATCCTTGACGGTACTTTGAGTTTTGGATTTTGGGATAACAGAAGAATTTCTCTCACTAAATCTCTCCTTTCTGCTGTAAGACAGTCTCTGCAGAAAAGCATACACTCTTTTACCTATATGTCATAAGTCGGATCTATTTTCTAGTCTTCACATTCTCAGCACATTCTGTTGAGAATTTATGAGACTAGAACTAACTCTAGGAAATGAAGAAATTTGTCATCTTTAGGAAGTGAAGACAGCTGTCTCTTTACTACATGATGTAAGATTATCAGGTAGGAGTTAGTAGATGCTTTTTTTTCTGTTTTTTTTTTTTTTCCACAATTTAGAGAAAAGGTAATAAAATCATAATATACTATTTCTAGGATTCATCTTCAAGGAAAAAGGCTGGATAAATGAATAATGACTTCAGAAACCTAAAAGTAACATATAGATGAATTTGATGAGGAGTCTGATGATTTCTTGCTGGAAAAAATATATATATACATTTTGATAAATGTGTGGCTGGAATAACTATAAAATGAACCATATAATACCAATGGATTCAATTTTAAGAGATGAAAATGTCTGTATTATTTTCACAAACAATACTCAGTACCAAGAGGGTTTAGAAATAACCAGGCCATGTGATTAGAACACGTTGAAGGTAGTTTTCTTTTTCTTACCTATTTTATAATGTACTTAATTTTTAATTTAATAGTTCTGTAAGTCGCCTTCTCTTGGTTTATATCTTGGTGCAGCTCTGTCCCTAAGTTCCTTGGTCTGTGAAATGGTTCTTGTAAGAACTGAATGTTATCATATGTGACGTGCTTAGAACCAGGCCCAACACATAATAATCAAAGCCCACAGAAAACAGCTTTGTTGGAGGGTGTCTGTTTCTTTGTTGGAGGGTGTCTGTTTCTACCTCGTGGTCAGCATAACCGGGGAGGAATCAACTGATGAGCTCAGTACTTTACTATACAGGTACTTTCAAAGCATTTCATCATCTTTTCATGGGTTTTTCAGCAGGTTTCTCTCTCTCTCTCTCTCTCTCTCTCTCTCTCTCTCTNTCTTAAAATTTTCTTACACCTACCTTGTGCCCAAAACAATTCACAAAATTTAAAATGCTCAGCTCTGGAAAGGATAGGTCCTTTCTAAATGTGGAGTGAAAGGCTAGGGCTTGTTCAAAGGATTGACTGAATTTCCTGAGCAGAGAAGTGGGAAAGAGGCTGTTCGGCCTACATGCGTGAGCTGATCGCCCCAATTTGTAATCAATACAGTGACTCAGGCGACACAGATACAACGGAGACCCTCTCCTACTGCTGGGCTGTTGTCGTTTGGCATGCGGAGTGCAGTGTGAAAGAGTTTTGGATCCTCATACTCTATCCTGAATTCCTTTACCAAATCCAGTAATTTTTAAAGGTCAAAGAAAATTCAATTTTCACAGTTCAAAATGAAACAGCCCAGAATCCTTGAGGAAGTCATGACACTGTTTTGAAGTATTTGTAGAAAGAACCAGAAGAGAAAAAAAAAATGCTGCTTTTCTTTGGGATTTAGGCAGTAGACTCAGTATAAAAGGTGGGGATCTGTTTTCCATCATGTGTTGACAAAAGGAAGCGAGAGACGAAGAGCCTGCAGTTGCAGATGCCCTTTGAAAGGTTTAGCTTCTGCTGTTCCGTGACCCATCTTGGGTGGCCCTTGCGGTCTTGCTGAGACCAGACCATACATGTAACTGTGTTTGCAGGGCTGGATCCCAATGTAGCCAGGCCAAGGCATCTATGAGTAAGCACCCAAATGAGAAGTGCATTGGAAAGAAGGAGGCAGAGAATACAGAAACAGGGGTTTCTGCTGTGATCTCGGGCCAACTTTTAGCACTATCTTAGTTCGCCTGCTCAAGTGCAGTGCCTTGCTTGTTGCTTAGGCAGCCCTGGGACTCAGGCAGCTGCCTGTCTTTCCTCCAACCCTTAGAAACCCATTAGAAGAAAAGATGCATTGCATTGGGCCCATCAAATTTCAAAAGCGAAGGATGCTCAGGGAACAGGAGACACTTGCTCCAGGCATTGCAGTCTGCCATTGTTGTTTAGCCTCTAAGTCATGTCCAAATCTTTTGCGAGCCCATTAACTGTAGCCTCCTGCCAGGCTCCTTTGTTCGTGGGATTTCTCTAAGCAAGAATACTGGAGTGGGTTGCCATTTCCTTCTTCAAGGGATCTTCCCAACCCAGGAATTGAACCTGTGTCTTCTACATTTGCAGGTGGATTCTGTACTGTCTGAGCCACCAGGGAAGTGAGATGCTGCCTTCCTTGATCTAATTTGGTTTCATTCCCCAGATTTGGGAGAGGCTAAAACTTGGAGACTCCCCATCTTTGTTCTCTAGAAAAGAGAAGATTCTATTCACAAAGCCCTCAAAAGTTCAGACTGAAAGGCATGCACAGATGAATGTCATGGGCATAAAGGTCAGAAAGTGACCTTGGGTAAGACACACCTTCTCTAAAGCTCGGTGTCATCTGTAAAATGGGAATAACAAAGAAAGCTGCTTCACTGGGATGTGGGGAGCAGTCGATGATATAATCCACTCCAAGCTCTTAGCTTCACACATAATGAATCATCAGCAAATTTCAGGTGTCATTTGTTTATGTTTAAAACTGATGATTTTCATATTTGACTTGTCTTAAATTACAATGAAATTCAGTTCAGTTCAGTTCAGTTCAGTCGCTCAGTCATGTCCTATTTTGCGATCCCATGAACTGCAGCATGCCAGGCCTCCCTGTCCATCATCAACTCCTGGAGTCCACCCAAATCCATGTCCATTGAGTCAGTGATGCCATCCAACTATCTCATCCTCAGTTGTCCCTTTCTCCTCCTTCCCTCAATCTTTCCCAGCATCGGGGTCTTTTCCAATGAGTCAGCTCTTTGCATCAGGTGGCCAAAGTATTGGAGTTTCAGCTTCAACATCAGCCCTTCCAGTGAACACCCAGGACTGATCTCCCTTAGGATGGACTGGTTGGATCTCCTTGCAGTCCAAGGGTCTCTCAAGAGTCTTCTCTAGCACCACAGTTCAAAAGCATCAATTCTTCTGAGCTCAGCTTTCTTTATAGTCCAACTCTCACATCCGTTCATGACCACTGGAAAAACCATAGCCTTGACTAGACAGACCTTTGTTGGCAAAGTAATGTCTCTGCTTTTTAATATGCTCTCTCAATTGGTCATAACTTTCCTTCCAAGGAATAAGTGTCTTTTGATTTCATGGCTGCAATCACCATCTGCAGTGATTTTAGATCCCAGAAAAATAAAGTCTGACACTGTTTCCCCATCTAGTTGCCATGAAGTGATGAAATTCATCATGGTTGCAAAACCTTTGAGTTGTACAAAAGTTCTTTGAAGTTAAAAAGTAGGTCAAATTCTCTGTCCCTACCTCTACTCTCCCAACAAAACAGACTCCCTGGATTCTAGACTTGCTTCCAGTTCATGTAGGTCTGGGCAAGACTTTTAATCGGTACAGTGAGGATAATACTAAAAACTACTTCACAGAGGTATCATGAGCTCGGAATAGTGCCTGGCACAGAGCCAGCTTTCAATAAATGTTTGCTCTCATCTTTCAAGTGAAAAAAAAAAGAGTGGGTAAAACTTAAGCTTGATTCTCCGCTAAAATTATGTACAGTAGTTTATAGACCACCTTCCTACCCTAAGAGTTGATAAAATGCATTAAATTATGAACAACTTCAAGAATGTGCTAATTTTATCATTGGAAGCCTCTTGGAATGTAATCTATTGCAGACTTCCAGACAGAGCAGAAGTATTTTCTACAAAATCTACCATATGTATGTAGTCATTGTCCCTGAGAATATCCAGAAAGAAGAAATATCCCATTTATTGGGATGGCCCAACACATTAATATTGGAAACTTTTAGATTAAACAGTTTTCTGTTGTTATTGAATAAGGAACACCACTTGCTAGCTCTGGTAGCTTCTGTTTAGTCTGGGTTTTCCTTACTGGAAGAACAGAGAACTTTGCAGAACAGAATTACATCCTTGACGGTACTTTGAGTTTTGGATTTTGGGATAACAGAAGAATTTCTCTCACTAAATCTCTCCTTTCTGCTGTAAGACAGTCTCTGCAGAAAAGCATACACTCTTTTACCTATATGTCATAAGTCGGATCTATTTTCTAGTCTTCACATTCTCAGCACATTCTGTTGAGAATTTATGAGACTAGAACTAACTCTAGGAAATGAAGAAATTTGTCATCTTTAGGAAGTGAAGACAGCTGTCTCTTTACTACATGATGTAAGATTATCAGGTAGGAGTTAGTAGATGCTTTTTTTTCTTTTTTTTTTTTTCCACAATTTAGAGAAAAGGTAATAAAATCATAATATACTATTTCTAGGATTCATCTTCAAGGAAAAAGGCTGGATAAATGAATAATGACTTCAGAAACCTAAAAGTAACATATAGATGAATTTGATGAGGAGTCTGATGATTTCTTGCTGGAAAAAATATATATATACATTTTGATAAATGTGTGGCTGGAATAACTATAAAATGAACCATATAATACCAATGGATTCAATTTTAAGAGATGAAAATGTCTGTATTATTTTCACAAACAATACTCAGTACCAAGAGGGTTTAGAAATAACCAGGCCATGTGATTAGAACACGTTGAAGGTAGTTTTCTTTTTCTTACCTATTTTATAATGTACTTAATTTTTAATTTAATAGTTCTGTAAGTCGCCTTCTCTTGGTTTATATCTTGGTGCAGCTCTGTCCCTAAGTTCCTTGGTCTGTGAAATGGTTCTTGTAAGAACTGAATGTTATCATATGTGACGTGCTTAGAACCAGGCCTAACACATAATAATCAAAGCCCACAGAAAACAGCTTTGTTGGAGGGTGTCTGTTTCTTTGTTGGAGGGTGTCTGTTTCTTTGTTGGAGGGTGTCTGTTTCTACCTTGTGGTCAGCATAACCGGGGAGGAATCAACTGATGAGCTCAGTACTTTACTATACAGGTACTTTCAAAGCATTTCATCATCTTTTCATGGGTTTTTCAGCAGGTTTCTCTCTCTGTGTGTGTGTGTGTGTGTGTGTGTGTGTGTGTGTATTTGAGGACTGTTTTATTTTCTTCAAAGCATTTAGACTAGGGAGTGTCTATTCAGTTTTACATCTGATTCTATCTTTAACACTTTCCCGTAAGCACTGTTGATTGTTAAGATTGAGAGGCAGAGCGTCACTGAACAGGAAATCCCGGGGCTGCTGGCATCCAGCGAGGGGAAGGGCCACGTGCTGGGGTGTCAAGGCTGTAAGAGGAGGGTGCAGGGTATCCACAAAGCACAGGACACCTGTCATTGGTGCCCAGAGCTGAGCATCGAGATCTGGGCTTGAGGAATGAGGCAAGGAATTTCAGCCCTTGGAGATGGAGAGACAGGACACTCAGCTGAGCTAAGAGAGGTGCGGTCACCCAAGGCTCCAGGCATGGCCAGTCAGTCCTAGGAAAGTGTGAGGCAGGAGAGAAGGATTTGGAGTGACAGAGAACAGGACAGAAATAATAGGGCTTTCCCCCTGATTTAAAACCATGGCATGAAATGTCTGACTGTGTATTCATTTGTTCTGAATGGACATGTCCTCTGCCTGGAAGGGGCTTCCCTGGTGGCGCAGATGGTGAAGAGTCTTGGGACGATCCCCTGGAGGAGGGAATGGCAACCCACTCCAGTATTCTGGCCTGGAAAATCTCATGGATGGAGGAGCCTGGCAGGCTACAGTCCATGGGGTCGCCAAGATTTCGACATGACTGAACGACTTCACTTTCTTTCTTTCTTTCTGCCTGGGAGAAGATTAGGCAAGAGGAACAGTCTAACTTTAAGAAACCATGACATTGGCAGCTCCAGCTTTAGGAATAAGCAACCCCATTGCTGTTCCCATTGTTATTCTGATGAGCTGAAGTACCCTGGAAGATTTCAGTATGCACACAACAGGCATATGGAGAAATGCAGGAAACTCTTATTCCAATATCGATACACAGAGTGGTTTGTTGTTTTGGGTTCTGCAGTTAAATTGCGGCCATTTTTTTTTTTTTAAGAGGGAGAAATAGAAATATTGAAATAAGAATTGTTTGTAATGCCCAAATCAAAAAAAAAAATTAGTGACATCAAATTCAGGTGTTTCCCAAAGTACACATTGCTCTCTCTCTTAACAAATTCAATGTTGCTGCCTGGTCTAGATGATGTGTTTATATCTGTTTACCTGGCAAGGCCTCATTCATATAAAGTTGTAAATGAGCTTAGGAGACAAAGACAAGAAAGGGTGGATTTTTGAAAATGGTATTTATTGACAGTTAATGTTTTCTGTGCCTACAAATTTATGGACAGAGAAAGGTTTCATAGGATACTGCTAGATAATTAAAAAAAAAAAAGCTGGTTACAAAACAGTGTTTAAACACAAATCTTTAAAAATAAAATATGCAGGGAAAACATATGGAAAAAAAAAATACTGAAGGAAAGACACTCTGTATCCCACTGGAGAGTAAGCACTCCAGCTAAAAAAGTTTCAGGAGGAGTGTGAACCTAGTTAGGTCTGGTAGCACAGATAACAGAGGCACACACTGGGGATCAACTGCTCANAAAAAAAAAAATTAGTGACATCAAATTCAGGTGTTTCCCAAAGTACACATTGCTCTCTCTCTTAACAAATTCAATGTTGCTGCCTGGTCTAGATGATGTGTTTATATCTGTTTACCTGGCAAGGCCTCATTCATATAAAGTTGTAAATGAGCTTAGGAGACAAAGACAAGAAAGGGTGGATTTTTGAAAATGGTATTTATTGACAGTTAATGTTTTCTGTGCCTACAAATTTATGAACAGAGAAAGGTTTTATAGGATACTGCTAGATAATTAAAAAAAAAAAAGCTGGTTACAAAACAGTGTTTAAACACAAATCTTTAAAAATAAAATATGCAGGGAAAACATATGGAAAAAAAAAATACTGAAGGAAAGACACTCTGTATCCCACTGGAGAGTAAGCACTCCAGCTAAAAAAGTTTCAGGAGGAGTGTGAACCTAGTTAGGTCTGGTAGCACAGATAACAGAGGCACACACTGGGGATCAACTGCTCAGTAGGAGGTGGTATAGAGCTAACAAGGAGACGGTGAAAGAGTGTTAGGCTGTTAGCATAGGACACAGGAGTCCAAAATGGTGGCGGCTAAAAGACAAGGAAGGGAAAAGCCCGCGAAAATAGAACAAAGGAAGGTCCGAGGACTGGATTGAGGACCTCAGGTAGAACAGACAGCACTCCTGGCTGGCCCAGTTTACACAGGGCAGGCCCCGGGGGAGGAAGAAGCGTGTAACAAGACGAGCCAGAGGGCCAGGGGTCTCTCTTCTCTGCACATCGGCGGGTCGGCATGCCCGACGCCTCGAGGATGTATTTTCCTGCTGTTTTCTAAATAAAACTGAGCTGTAACACGGAGCTGTGTCTCTGATCTGTCTAAGAGCTATAACACGGTCTGTCCAAGAGCTGTGACGCGCCAAGGGCTTCAGTGTCTGTCACTTCAAATTTTTGTTGAGATGAGACAGAACTGAAGAGATTACTCTCGCCTGACAAAAGTAAGAAAACTTGCTGGTGGAAGTTGTAGAATGAGTGTGTAGTGGTCTGAGGTGCCCCTTAAATTAATCAGGTCCCTACTTTTCAATGAAACTTGTCTGCTATGTCAGGATCACGGGGCATTCAGGAATTCCAGGAGGAAAGAAACCAGGCATGTTTGGTGAGAGCTAAATCCACTTCACCTAACACAATGGTTTGGATGACTGATTCTTCCTTTTTTTTTTTTTTAATGAATGCATTTATGCAAGAATGAATGAATGCAGAACTTCTGGTGGCAGTGAAGGCTGCTCTTCTGATGGCAAAGAAATGAACTTGGGGAGAGAAGTCAGAGGGATACTACTGAAATTTTGTTTTCTGAATTTCCCTCTCGAACTGTGATGGCAATGAGATTAAACAACACAGCAACAGAGTGTGTGCTCAGTTGTGTCCAACTCTTTGCAACCCCATGGACTGTAGCCCGCCAGGCTCCTCTGTTCATGGGATTCTCTAGACAAGAATACTGGAGTGGGTTGCCGTTTCCTCCTCTAGGGGATCTTCCTGACCCAGGAATTGAACCCTCACCTCTTGTGTCTCCTGCACTGGCAGGCAGTTCTTTACCACTGTGCCGTCTGGGGAGCCCAGTGGGATTAACGTCACTGTTAAATGTGTGTGTATCATGAACAGACTGAGCAACTGAACTGAACTGAACTGAACTACTCCTTGGAAGGAAAGTTATGACCAACTTAGACAGCATATTGAAAAGCAGAGATATTACTTTGCCAACAAAGGTCCATCTAGTCAAGGCTATGGTTTTTCCAGTGGTCAGGTATGGATGTGAGAGTTGGACTGTGAAGAGAGCTGAGCACCAAAGAATTGATGCTTTTGAACTGTGGTGCTGGAGAAGACTCTTGAGAGTCCCTTGGACTGCAAGGAGATCCAGCCAGTCCATTCTAAAGGAGATCAGTCCTGGGTGTTCTTTGGAAGGACTGATGCTAAAGCTGAAACTCCAGTACTTTGGCCACCTCATGGGAAGAGTTGACTCATTGGAAAAGACCATGATGCTGGGAGAGATTGGGGGCAGGAGGAGAAGGGGACGACAGAGGATGAGATGGGTGCATGGCATCACCGACTTGATGGACATGATTTTGAGTAAACTCTGGGAGTTGGTGATGGACAGGGAGGCCTGGTGTGCTGTGATTCACAGGGTTGCAAAGAGTTGGAGACAACTGAGTGACTGAACTTTGAGCTTATCATGAACAGGACTGTAGCTAAATTATTCCACTTGAACTCGTAAAGGCACCAGAGATTGAACACACAGATAACCAGAAGACGAGTTGTTGATTTTGCTGCGTCCCCAGTTGTAATGATGCCTGATGACCAGAGATAGATGAGTGACTGCTGTCTCCTTTGGGGGCTTTTTAGAATAAAAGAGATGCGGTAAGTCTGCTGGGGTGGTGTGTTTCTCTCCTCTGCACTTTTACTCCCAAACATCACATCTTCTCGTTGTAACAGACAAATCACGTGTAGAGACAGAAACCCTTAATGAGTTAAGTTAGGAAATCGGAATCACTGATGGGGAATTGGCAGCAGACAACGGAGGACACAGCTGTGAAAAGGTGCTGAAGCAGTTGAGAACGGTTGGAGGATGGCGGGTCATCAGATGTTTGGCCAACTCAAGTGGAACGTGTGGGTGTCAGCGTGAAAGAGGCACAAGCGAAAATCCCTGGGGCTCAGTGTCCTTGAAACATGAGGTTAAATGAGCTCCGGAAATGCCTTGCAGTTCTCTGCTCTATACCCAGCCCGTATCATGGTGCCTGGTGCCCTAGTGGATTCCTAGCATTTTCTGTATGAATGAATGAGTGGGAAACTAGAGGGTGAGCAGAGGTTGTCTGGATTTACAGGAGAGACCATCTCAGTGATTCTGATAAAAGACAAAACAGGGACTTCCCTGGTGGTCCAATGCCAAGACTCCATCCTCCCAAAATACAGGGACCTGGGTTCGATCCCTGGTCAGGGCACTAGAGCCCACATGTTGAAGTTAAGAGTTCGTATGCCACAGCTAAAAGAGGCTGTGTGCCTCAACTAAGACTTGGTGCAGTCAAATAAATATTTTAAAAATAAAAAATAAAAAAGACAGGCCATATTAGAAAGGGTGATGTCAGGAATTCCCTGGTAGTCCAGTGGTTTAAGACTGTGCTTTACTGCTGAGGGCCTGGATTTAATCCCTGCTTGGGGAACTGAGATCTTGCAAGCTGCATGACATGGCCTGGAGAGAAAAAAGAGTGATATGTATGGCCATCCAGACCTGAGGTCCCATGGCCTGGAAGGGGCTCTAGTAACAAGGATCAGGGGAAAGGGACCTTGGACATACGTGGAGTGAGGAAGGAGGAAAGAAGTCACCAGTGAGAATCTGTGGCCTGACAGTCCATGCACATGTGAGGCCTGCCTGCAGGGACAAGAAATGTCCAGGGCAGGGTTGTTATGGTTCAGTTGCTGTCGCGTCCAACTCTTTGTGACCCCATGACCTGCAGCATGCCAGGCTTCCCTGTCCTTCTCTCTCTCCCAGAGGCTGCTCAGATTCATGCCCATTGAGTCGGTGATGCCATCCAACTATCTCATCTCTGCCGTCCCTTTCTCCTCCCGCCTTCAGTCTTTCCCAGCATCAGGGTCTTTTCCAGTGAGTCGGTTCTTCGCATCAGGTGGCCAAAGGATTGGAGCTTCAGCTTCAGCATCAGTCCTTCCATTGTGTATTCAGGGTTGATTTCAGGGCAATAGGATCTGGGAACAGGGAAGAAGAAGTGAAGTGGAAGGATGTCTGGCCAGTAACCCCTGTCCTGTTGGTTTTCAAGTGATGATGGTGTTGGCATGGCTACAGTTGAGGGAGAAGCCACGTAGGTACCTGACTCATAACAGAAGCTGCTGGTCACCAACAGATGGTGATGGAAACTGTGAGACCAGATGCTCATTTAAGGGGTTAAGTACAGAGGCCAGGCACATGGACAGCAGATAAAGGACATGCTGGAAACCATAATTTGGAAGATTCAAAAGACTAATGCAAACCTAAGGGAGTTTCAAGGAGAAGAAATGACCCACAGGGTTGCAAGTACCTCACAGCTAAAAAAAAAATAATAATAATAATAATAAGAAGAATATATTTTATTTTGGTCCAGAGAGAGCTAGGATGATCTGAGGAAAGCATATGCCAGTAGAAGTAAAAACGTTGCTGTCACAGAATAAAAAACTGGATTTTAACCGTTTAAAAGAGAGCAATGAACCAAAGTGTTTTTTCTCCCTGAGTTGCCACTAGCTGTTTCCAAGGAAAAGATTCATTAATGAACATATTGTAAGTGTGCAGCCTCCGCCCACTATTGAGCTATTTGAATACCAACTGCTTCTGATAAAGCTACTGGAAATCATGCTTGTCAAACTTCCTGCACTGCCTTATGAAGGACACTTCTGTAAACAGAGACCAAAAGTATATTGGGTTATAGATACATGAGCGTGATAAGGCTAAGATACACAGAAGCAATTTCCTATCAAAATAATAAGTGTACCTAGGATACTTAAATATTCCTGCTGGTCTTTATCAGGAGAATAATAGGCCTGCTGTCCTCAATTATATTGATTCAACATGAATGAATGTATATGACAATTTTTCTGTATATAAAAGAAAATTATTGCATCAACTTAATTTTGGATTCTCCACATTTGTAAATTGAGACATCCAGGAGACAGTGAAGGACAGGGAAGCCTGGCATGCTGCAGTCCCCTGGGTCGCAAAGAGTCGGACACAACTGAGTGACTGAACAGCAACAGTGTTTGTAAATTGAACTTATTTTCCTACTTGATGATATTTTGTAAGAAATAAGTTATGATTTCAGTGATTCAGAAGCTAGTTGTTGAGGGGTTTTTTCACTGCATGATTGTTGATTAAAATTGTAGGGTGAGTGCGGAGACAATAAGAGTGAGTTGGGCAGTCAGGCAAGAAAAGGGAAATTTATTAGAGGAAAATGAGAGGGTGACTGGCCCTTAAGGAGAACCAGCATCTTCCCTTTCTGACGAGGTCTTTCTTATACCCTGCCAGTGGAAAATTCTCTGCTGCTAAGCTGCTGCTAAGTTGCTTCAGTCGTGTCCGACTCTGTGCAACCCCATAGACGGTAGCCCATCAGGCTCCCCCGTCCTTGGGATTCTCCAGGCAAGAACACTGGAGTGGGTTGCCATTTCCTTCTCCAATGCATGAAAGTGAAAAGTGAAAGTGAAGTTGCTCAGTCGTGTCCGACTCTTAGCGACCCCATGGACTGCAGCCCACCAGGCTCCTCCGTCCATGGGATTTTCCAGGCAAGAGTACTGGAGTGGGGTGCCATTGCCTTCTCTGAAGGCGTGGTTAATTTTTAGCCTGTAGCTGAGTCCTGTGGTCACGTAGCCAAAGGTCTAGAATCTGGTGGTCTCATAGCTTTGAGAAGGTAGATGCTAGTGAGAAAACAGAATCTTGTTTGGACAATTTGGTCAGTCTCAAGGATCACTGTGATTTTCTTCTTTCTAAGGGCAACATAATGAGCTATCTTAATAGTGAGCCCCTATGTAGACCCTATGAGAAGTATTGACTCTGGATGTAAACACATTTTGTTATTTTGTTGTGTTTTAATGTATGTGTGGATTCCCTAGGATTTCTTGGGCACTGTTTGATTTGGTGGCACTTTTGTATTCGTAAAGCAAGGGTGAGAGTGGTTTGATAACTACTGTCATTCATCAATGGTGCATTGTTTTGGCGGCTCAAATGTACCTGTCATAGAGATTTTTTAAAAATAAGATTCTGGATGTCTACTTCTCCATGATAACAAATCCTTAGTCAAAAGTCTGTTTTGCTCCTGAGGGGATATTGCTAAGACAAGGTACAAAGAATTAACGTGTGAAGATGCCATGTATCAAGTAATTTTCAGGCCTTAACTATGGCCAGATCAGAATAGAAATAAATGGCCTTCCACTGACTCAGTGGAAAGGTATTATGATAAATTTTTTCTTATGTCATCTTGGAACAACATTGTAAAATCACTGTTTGTTTCCTCCTTTGCATTGTGTTATCTTTAAGGATTTCTAAAAGATTCAGTATCCAGTTTTTTGGTACATAGGAGACTGTCATTCAAGAAGCATCCAAAATTGAGGCCACCAAATGCCTCCCACCCCATAAATCAGAGAGCAAGAATAATTTGAATATTCTGCATATATTTACATATCGATGTCAAGAGTCCCTAACTCCAATTATGTAAAATAAAATTAATTAGTGCAGCCTCCTGTAAAACCCATATTCAAATCCAATATTCAGGACAAGGCAGCCTGGAAACACCTACCACACCTTAAAGGCAATTAGCTTGATTTCCTCTGGGAATAGGAGGGTCAGGCAGATGCACCTACCTTGGTGCATCAAGGGGAACAGACACAGAGGCAGATGTTTGAACACAGGGAATCAGATCCCAGGCAGTTGGTCCTGAGCTTCTGTGTTCTCTTTCTCAGTGAAAATCGCACGTATTTACACATACTGCAAATACTGCCTGGTTCTTCTTGGGTTCCTGTGAGCATTGCATGGCACTCACTCTCCTTGGCGAGGATTCTTTCTCCAGCCCCAGGGAGAGCAGAGAGTGTGCCAGTGCATATTCCTGGTGATAAAACTGCTGCATTTCTCCTGACTAAGCATCCTCATGGGTGTGCACTGCTGGAAGGACCTTTACCCTCCCTTACCTGCCTTCAGAAGTTCTCCTAATTGTAGTTCAGCACCAACTTGGTCCATTACGAACACCTTAGACTCTACAGTTTAGAACTTCTTTTAAACCTCAGATTTGCTTGGATGGCCTGGGTTGCTGCCTCAAGACTGGACTCTCTCATGCTTGCATAAAAAAGACAAGAGATGGGACTTCCCCCGATGGTCCAGTGGTAGAAATTCTGTCTTCCAGTGTAGGAGATGTGGGTTTGATCCCTGATTGGGGAACTAAGATCCCACATGTGTGTGTGTGTGTGTATGTGTGTGTGTGTGCGCGTGCTCAGTCATGTCTGACTCTTTGCAACCCCAAGTAGCCCATCAGGCTCCTCTGCCATGAAATTTTCCAGGCAAGAATACTGGAGTGGGTTGCCATTTCCTCCTTCAGTGGATCTTCCTGACTCAGGGATTGAACCCAGGTCTCCTGCATTGAAGGCAGATTCTTTACCTGCTGAGCCACCAGGGAAGCCCCTTTAACCTTTCTTGTATTCATTATATACAGTAAATGGAACTTGAGTGTAATTAACAAACTTGCTAGGTAGCGCTAGTGGGAAAGAATCCACCTGTCAATGCAGGAGACATAAGAGACATGGGTTTGATCCCTGGGTCAGGAAGATCCCTTGGAGTAGGGCATGGAAACCCACTCGATTATTCTTGCCTGGAGAATCCCATAGAACAAGAAGCCTGGTGGGCTGCAGTCCATGGGATTGCAAAGAGTCAGACATGACTGAGCAACTTAGCATGCATATATGCAGGCTTGCATGGGGACTTCGTTTTTGTGATCAGGGTAAGGATGGTTTGGGGACTAACTCACTCTGTCTTTTTTCTCTTAGACTGTGGTTTTGAACTTGCTTCCCAGAGCTAACTTCAGCATGCTCAAACGGAAGCAGAGCTCCAGGGTGGAGGCCCAGCCGGTTACCGACTTTGGTCCCGATGAATCTCTGTCGGACAACGCAGACATCCTCTGGATTAACAAGCCAGTAAGTTTCTTTTTAAAAAAAGAATAGAGAGGGACATGCTGATATGAAGCTGCTTTGATTCATTTAATTCAGAAGCTCCTGTCCCTGTGATTTGAAACATCTGAGCGGCAGTAGAATGTGGGTGAGTCTTGGAGTCTGGGAGATGAAAATGATTCCGATGACACAGTGAGATGCCATGTGAGTTACTCACAGAGGAGGCATCAGAGGTGGCTCCCCGGTCTGCCCTCTGGGCATGTCCTCCTCGGAGTCACAGAATGTGGAGTTAATGCCTCTTCTCCAGCCGACCTGAAGCTGGAGACTGAGATGAGGGATCTCTTCACTTATCCTCACCACGCAGGAGTCCGAGGAGATAATCAGATGTTAGGAATTAAAGGTCTCCTTCTGAGTTGCAAGTAAAGGTTAATGAGATAGTGGGTAATGTCTGTGAAGAACTTGTCACCTTCTCTGCCTAATTAAGCTGATGAGAACTTGAGGCGAAGCCCAGCTACACCTGATGTCACTGTACACGAGGAGACATTCTAGCGGCCAGAGCTGCGGCTGAAGCCATCGTTACAGACCTGGGAAGCTCAGCTTCCGGCAGCAGTCCTGTTGTTCAGTCGCTCAGTCATGTCTGACTCTTTGAGACCCCATGGACCGCAGCACACCAGGCTTCCCTTCACCATCTCCTGGAGTTTGCTCAAATTCATGTCTATCGAGTCGGTGATGCCATCCAACCATCTTATCCTCTGTCGTCCCCTTCTCCTCCTGCCCTCAGTGTTTCCAGCATCAGGGTCTTTTTCAGTGAGTCAGATCTTCACATCAGATGGCCAAAGCATTGGAGCTTCAGCTTCAGCATCAGTCCCTCCAGTGAATGTTCAGGGTTGATTTCCTTTAAGATGGACTTGATCTCCCGCACAGGATCCACTCTCTTATCAAATGCAGCAGCAAGAGCTGAAATCAGGGCATGAACTGCCACTCTGGCGCTGCTTGTCTTTCCCTTGACCTTGACTGTAATAAACATGATCAGCCTTGGTCCCCTCTGTCCTCTCCGTTCTTATCTGTTCTCCAAACCACTTCTCAGCTGCTCACATTACTTTCCACATTTCTGTGTCTGTTCACATCACCCTCTGCTTCACAATCACTGAAACATCCCTATTACCTACATTGAAAAATTTAACAGTAGTTTGTGTCACACGCAAGGCCCTTTACACTGTGGCTGTAGCTTGTGCAGCAGCTGCCTTTCCTGCAACTATACTGTCCACTAATCAGCGGCTTCCTGCTCCTCTGAGGTGTCCAGCCAGTCCACATTGCTTTCTTTGCCCTGAGATGCTTTCCCAGGTGGCTCAGGGGTGAAGAATTCATCTGCAGTGCAAGAGTCCCAGGAGACGCAGGTTTGATCCCTGGGTTGGGAAGTTCCCCTGGAGGAGGGCATAGCAACTCACTCCAATGTTCTTGCCTGGAGAATCCCATGGACAGAGGAGCCTGGCAAGCTATAGTCCATAGGGTTGCAAAGAGTCAGATACAACTGAAGCGATTTAGCACTCACACATGGACGAGTCCAGTCCTCCTTAACCATGTCACCCCTCCCCCCATCCACTCTGGAAGTCTCCTGCTTTGACCCTCCCCTACCACCAATGGAATGAACCTCTTCTCTTTCCACTTATCCTACTTTATATGTAGATGTAAGTAAAAAAAAGATTTCTATATAAATATATATGTGATGCATCTTAGACCGGAATAGGTATAATATCACTCATTAGTGATGAGTTAGAACTGTGTTGTTTCCACTAGTGTGTCTTCAGAGCCCAGTGTAATTTCCAACACGTAGTAGGTCTTTCTCATTCATGTTTAGGGAACTTTGAACGAAATAGAAAAGAAAACCGTCATTCTTTCTTAGCATCCACCAGTATGGGGCTTTCTGAGACCTTCTGAAGAAGGTAGTTTTACAGATGTAGGCTCAGAAGACTAACTAGAATGATTAACGCTTAATGAAAATTCATTGTTTAAGTTCATGATGGTTTTGTGGGAGAACTCATCTTTTGAGGTTCTTTTGTGTAATTAGAGCCTTTGTATTGGAGGCCCAGATGGATCTTAATTTACGCGTGGTGTTTATTGAAGTGCTTCTTGATTGGCATGAAAAGTACATCAACTTTTAAAGTTAATCATCAGTGACTTATATGGTATGGAAATTAGTGGCATTATGTCTTCATGCAAATATTACAACTGTCAGGTTAATATTATAACCCACTCACCAGCCTACAAGTGTCTGAGTCTCCTTAAAGTTCTGACAGCCTTTTCTGTTTTTCATCTTAGGTCGTTGTTAGCTTGTATGGCTTCGGAACCCATTGACTATGAAACTGAAACAGCTTTTTTTCCCCACAGAGAGGATATTAAAGGATTAATATGACTGCATATATTATGTATATATATATATATATAGGCGAGTCAATAGATAACACATTGAAATAATGTTTAGGAATTGTGTACTGACTTGTTAGCAATATTAATTGTGTGGGCTTAACATGCAAATGCATTAATATTTTTTATCCTAGCTATTAGTTTTTATAAGAAGATATTATATGGGTGATTTATGTTCTACACTTATACACATGTATACACTCACAGAAACATCTTTAACTTTTTAATTCCTTCTTTATGTTAGGATTAAGGAAAGACCTCAAACAGCAAGTGCACTGCCAGCATTGCACAAAAATGTATTTTTTGGCTTTTTGGGGAGAGATATCTGAGCTAAATTTATATGAAACATGTTCCCAAAAATAAAAAGGAAGGTTCATTTATTATTAACTTTTGAAAGTATAGGATGAGAGCCGATTTTAAAATATATTTTCATACACATGTTAGCATAAGAGAATAGAATGAAAGCCCTACGTATGGGAAATGTTATATATCAGTTAACTTTTAAGAAGCATCTAGGGTCTACTGGGATGAGCCCGTGTGCTAGATTCCAGGGAAGATAGAATAAATATGGCCTCAGAGTCCAGGTGCTCACAGTACATAAAAAGTATGAAAGTAATAGCATATCAGTTTTCTACATTTTTTCATTGAATGAGGCTCTATTGTGTCCTTATGTCCCAGTAAGTATCAGGGCCTTTGGGGTAGTGTGACCTGGTTCACACTGAGGTGAGGTTTTACTAATGCAGGACCACAGACAAGCTCCTTAACCTTCCTGAGTCTTACTGTTTCCATGTGGAAATTAGGCTGCTTTGAGAATTAAATGATGTAAAATATATTGAAAGTATTTAGCACATTATCAGTATTTAATATGTTAGTTTTGTTTTTCCTTTTCTCCCCAAGTAACCCAAGTGTTAGTTGCTTAGTCATGTCCAATTCTTTGCAACCCCATGGACTGTAGCCTGCCAGGCTCCTCTGTCCATGGAATTCTCCAGGCAAGAATACTGGAGTGGGTAGCCATTCCCTTCTCTAGGGGATCTTCCCAACCCAGGGACTGAACCCATGTCTTCTGTACTGCAAGCGTTTCTTTACCATCTGAGCCCCCAGAAACGGCCCCCTTTTCTCCCTAGTGGTGAAATATTGGGTTGGCCAAGAAGTTTGTTCAGAGTTTTCTATAAGATGGTACAGAAAACCCAAATGAACTTCTTGGCCAGCCCAATATTTCCAACTCAGTATTACGTTTTCCAAATAGTGTGGTTCATAACACAGGTTTCAGGTGTTTCATGGCATCGGATAGTAACTCTGGGCCCTCTCCACAGTGGGTTCACTCTCTGCTGCGCATCTGTGCCATCATCAGCGTCATCTCAGTCTGTATGAACACGCCCATGACCTTCGAACACTACCCTCCTCTGCAGTACGTGACCTTTACCCTGGACACTCTGTTGATGTTTCTCTACACAGCAGAGATGATCGCCAAAATGCACATCCGGGGGATAGTCAAGGTGAGTGTTAAATAACCTCAAAACAAAAGCACACTGAATTCATTTAATGTTTTCATGTTAATTTCAGTCAAATAAAACATCTCTTTATTTTATCGATATGAAGTCCTTTTAAGAGGGTGGTAATTCCAGATATTGGCGAAAACACGATACATTTATGAGTATTATAAAAGTGAAGTCAGTAAAGTCTTGGAATATCTGAGAAGCAGCTTCGTGGCCCCACCTCCAGCTTCCTGAAGGCCAGAGGAGGGTCTTTCATGCCACCTACAGGGTGATCATGCCACCTAACCCAAGGAGGGACCTGTTGATTTATGGAATGCAGAATGAGTGTTACATGTGATAAATTTGCAGTGTGATGATAATCAGGAGGATCTCATTTGCCTGAGGTATACTGAAGATGTAAAGAGGTAAAAAGAGAGACTTGAAATGGAAAGGAATTCCAAGACTGTAAGACAAGAATGTGTAGCATGAAATTGGTGCCATTGGGAGACAATAAATAAAGAAAGAAAAGAAAAAAAAATAAGAAAAGGAGGGAAATTTCTATTCTGGGGTATCTCTTCCTCCCGTGACACTAACCTTTATAGAGGTTAAATGGAAATCCCAAATGAACTTTTTGGCCATCCCAATAATCTCATCTCAGTATTACAGATGATGCTGTCTCTAAAGCATTTTGATGGTTTAGTTGCTAAGTCATGTCTGACTCTTGTGACCCCATGGACTGTCCATGGGATTCTCCAGGCAAGCATACTGGAGTGGGTTGCTGTTTCCATCTCCAAAAAGTATTTTAAGTTGTGCTATTTAGAGAGTCAGTGGTATAATGAAACAGCAGAATGGGTATTAGGGTTTGACAAATGAAAGTTTTGACTCAAATTAGGATTTGAGTCTTTTCATTTACTGGCTGTATAAACATCTCAAGGGAAGTAATTGTGATGGAGAAGAGCTTATTTTGTATATCATTTTTGAGAGTTTAATGAGCTGATGCTTAAGATGTATTTATTGGGTCAACTTCATTACTTCTTTTTACACATAATACATTGTATGCTGTCCTTAAAAGAGAGGAATCACAATCAATGCGCTACTCTCTTCATTTTTAACTTTTTAAAACATTTTATTAAGGACATTTTTAAATTTACCTGAAAGTAGAGATTATAGTTGGAACGAATACCTATAACTCAACATCAGTAGTTATCAATACTTGTCCAGTTCTATTTCTTTTTAAGACAACTCTGAGAAATCAGATTATTTTAGAAACAACTTATGCATTGCCAACTGATAAAATCTTTTTTCTTAATATTGCGTTGGGCACAGTTAGCAATGATTTCTTACTGTAGGCCTATACGCAATCCATATTCATGATGCACCACTTGTCACGAATATTTTCTTTTAGAGGTAACTTCTTTGAGTCATGACTCAAAGAAACTGCACAAGGTGTATTTTTTTGGGTTTGAAGTTTGAATATTTTACCATGTTAAGGGATTAAACATAAATTTCAACTTTTGAGAGTTGTATCATGAACAGCTTTTACATTTTGTTGAATAATTATTTTTCCCCTTGACTCATAATAGTGTGGCTTTCCTAGTAGTCAAAACATCCTTACATTCCCAGAAAAAATCTGGCTGGGTCATAACACAGTTTTGTTCTGTTTTAATGTACTATTTTATTGTATTTGTTATTACTTTTCTTATTTAAATTTTGTTTTACCTCTATCAGGCTTGATATTAGCTATTCAGTGTAAATATATGCTGTGTATATGTACTTCTGTGCTCTAAAATAATCTGAGGAATCTTAAAACTGTTTTAGCTTGAAACATTTGGTAGAAATCTCCTGTGAAACCATTTTATCCTAGTACTTTTTTGATGGGACTCCCTTTCTTTAAATTGGTTTGTTTAGACTTGCTTGGTCTTTACTTGAAATAATTTTTTTAAAGAAATTGTCCACTATTAAGTTTAACTTATTAATAGTGGATGTTTACAATGTACTGATTTCCAACTAAAATATTTGTACGGCTTTTTTCGAAAGTGAAAATTTGTGAAGAAAAGTGTAACCTGATGCTTAAAATAGAACATGATTTACACATATACTTTATTTGGGTCGATAGACTCAAATCCTGTGTCCCTGGAAAGGCTAATCTTCAGGAAAAAAAATAGGGAGGAGAAGGTAGTGATGCACTTAACACTTAACAGTTGTTAATGAGATAAAGAATGCCAGCACAAGATTTAGCCCCCAAGAGCTGCACACCCTACCTTTTGCAGGATTTGTGGACAGGGACAGTGTTTCCATTGCATACGTGCAGATACACAGTAGTGGTTCTTCTAGTTACACAGTGACTGGGACAAGTATTTTTGCAAATGTGCATAGTGAACATTTGTATGGTGAGAATTCAGATAGTGAGAGATCAGTATTTTGTGGAAAATGCTCTAATAGTGGTCTGAAAAAGTTATCGGGGAAAGGGGGCACCAAAAAATAGTGACAAAATCTGTCTGGGGCTGCCCAGAAAAGTCTTAAAGAAAGAGAATGTTGAAGTCTTGTCTTGAAGGATAAGGAGGTGAGGGCTATGGCGGGTGTCATGGGGAGGGGAGTAAAGGATTTCAAGGAGAGAGGAAAGCAATGCTCTGAGACATGGCCTCGCAACAGCCTGGAGCCTTGGTGTGCTCTGCGTAGGCACAGTCAGGAGTAGCAGATGGTATGCCCAGGGAACAGCCGGGGAGGACCCTGGGAAGGGAGACCAGCTGCATCTCAGAGGACCCTGCAGCCTTGTAAGGAGCTCAGACTTCCTTCTGTGGTCAGTTAAGAGGCATGGGGGATTGGAATACGAGTGACATAGTTTGATTTGTATTTGAGAAGTTTACGGTGGAGATCACACGCTCCGTGCACTGCAGGAGAGAGAGATTGAAGCACAGAGTCCTTCCGGCAAAAAATGTCCTTCGAAAGTTTCATTAGAGGCATGTATCTGCTTGAAGAATTTCACATCTTCTTATAACATTTCCCAAGCCTGACTATATCTGCCAATTAATTTTCACTCCCCGATCATTTGTTTCTAATTGCCTCTCCCACGAATTCCTATTCTGAGAAGCATTGTAGCTCAACCAAATCCCTATGGGCAAAGGTAAAGCATTGGGGTGATATATGTTTGTGTTTTTGTGAAGCATCCCGTGTAGTGCAGACTGTGAAGTCTTCAGACAATTCTCAGTTGTCTATTTTTCATCTGGCAACAGACCTGGCTAAAAAGTAGCATGCGTCCTCTGAGCATTGTTGAAGTAATAAATAATAATGCTAAGACACAGTGACAGATGGGCCCTGGGAATGCAGAACAATAAATCATGTGCTTATGAAACTACACCCGTGCATATTGTTTTGTGACTGCAAACTATATCCCTATGAATGTCTTCAGGTAAATGTGTTTGCTTTCTCTGCTTGTTAAATTCTTGCATAGCAATTTAAGTTCCTCTCTTCTACTGTATAATTGATTGGCAGCCTCCAAGTGTTTACCTTTATTAAGATTGATAGACAGCTCTTGAATAACTCATCTCCTCAAACACCAGCCTGCTGATTTCTGCCCATAACTCAAGCACTCTCTCCTCTTCATTTCTTGTTGATGCAATCAGCAAATTAAAAAACCTTTCTTTCATATTGGGAGACATTACAATTTCTCAAGTACCAATGGGCCTTCATGTGTGTTACGTTCTGTTTCCATATTTTGGAAGCAGGGGGNCTCAAGCACTCTCTCCTCTTCATTTCTTGTTGATGCAATCAGCAAATTAAAAAACCTTTCTTTCATATTGGGAGACATTACAATTTCTCAAGTACCAATGGGCCTTCATGTGTGTTACGTTCTGTTTCCATATTTTGGAAGCAGGGGGTGGGGACAATTTATTAGTTTGCAAGTATAACTTGAACACGAATACAGTAGGATTTTAAAAGGATCTGGACATGCTGATACATTGAATCGTAGCACCATTTAACCAGTTATGGTGAAGAGTCTTTGAAAATACAAACTGAAAAAGAGACAATGAGTTAAATGTATCAGACACAAAGTGCAACATGAGATTATGTTACTGAACTAAACTTGAGTCTGTTCACCGTCACCCAGTAAAGCCAATCTACGGACATGGTGTTGTGGTCAAGGCAAGTACAGTGTTTATTTCAGAGCCTAGCAAGGAGTATGGGCAGCTAATGCTGAAAAGACCCAAACTCCCAGAAGAGTTTCAGAGAAGGGATTTTAAAGGTCAGATGTGGAAAAGGTCAAGGAGTGCATGACCAGCTCATGGAGCTGGTGGTGTGGTAACTGCCTTCTGGTTCCAGCTAGTGTGGGTCTAGGTGCTGGTGGAGCATGCCGTTAACTTCTTTCACCTTGTGGGATTTTAGTAACTGCAGAACAACTCAAGGGTATGGCTCAGAATTTTATCTACAGCCCTGGAAGAGGAATTACAGGTCCTTGACTTTGTTTTATGGTTCAGCTATTATGTGGCCTTATTAA
Source organism: Neotragus pygmaeus (assembly GCA_006410875.1). NCBI lineage: Eukaryota > Metazoa > Chordata > Mammalia > Artiodactyla > Bovidae > Neotragus > Neotragus pygmaeus. The sequence continues at coordinate 323,708 of SJYV01054331.1, forward strand.
ACTGTTTTTCTATGTTTCTATATTTTTCTCACTTTCCTGATTGAGTTTGCTCTTTAGAACTCCAGGAAGGCCTAGGAGGTTAGAGCTTTTGTACAGACAAAATGTGGGGGGTCCCACTTATCTTCAGTTATACTTCAAAGTGCCAGGTTTCAGAGCCTGTATTCTGTTCATGAACAGGTATTTTGTCCTTACGGAGCCTTAGTGAGTATTGATAGTGATTGATATGATTTCAATTTCAATTCAGTCATATTTGCAATCTCATTATAATGCAAAAATTATATAAATCTTGTGCTGTTGTGCTTAGTCATGTCTGACCGTTTTGTGTCCCCATGGACTGTAGCCCACCAGGCTCCTCTATCCATGGAATTCTCTAGGCAATGCTGTTTCCTCCTCCAGGGGATCTTCTCCATCCAGGGACTGAACCTCTGTCTCTTGCATCTCCTGTGTTGGCACTCAAATTCTTTACCATGGTGCCACCTGGGAAGCCCATATTAAACTTTGACCCAATTCCTATTTACATGGCATGTCAGCTTTGCTGATTCAAACTACACTAATCTGAGAAATATGCAAAAGTTATCTAATAATTTCATCTGTGATCTTTCATGATTATTCAGGAGAAGAGTCATAACTTTAAGGTATTACCTTTCAATGTACTACATCTTTCTCTTTTTGCTACAAAGAATCATTCCTTTAAAGGTACAGTACTAGTAGTTTCAGTGAATGGATAGATGCACGGATGCATTCATGAAGCATAAGCATTGACTTCTTACTGTCTGCATGGTAATCTACAGAGCTTCAAAAGACATGGTTTTCTCATCGTTCATTTCATATCATGGTGCAAGGTAATGGGAATACCGCCTGAAATTGTCTAAAGTTTCAAGATATTATTAATCTTCAGAGCAAACTCAAACATTGACAGTGGAGTGGAAGATAGACCTTGTTAAAAAATACAGCACCAGAGAATATGTTTAGAGAAGATTTAAGTAGGAAACCCAAACTACAGGAACTAAAATATAAATTAATTAAATAGCTAGATGGGAGTTACAAAGGACTATTCTGTCCGTTCCACGGTGTGAGCCTTATTTATATACATGAGCTGAGTTGCTGTTGGTTGCATGATATGGGCGCAAAAGCACTGGTTAGAGTGGGCTGTGGTCAGACCAAAGTCTGGAGGAAAAAATTGACATAGACTGCAGGGAATTTTTCAGAAAGACAGAACAGCATGAAGGACAATGAATGCTAAAGGGCAACAGGTTAAAAAAAAAAAAAGATGGGAAAAATCTGAGTGTGATTGGCCTTTGTATCTCGGATCACTATTACACAGCTCAAAGGTTTTTATAAATATTGAATGACTCCTCGAAACCGAAACCAAAAAATACTGTGTAAAACTTCTGCTCAGTGGATTATTTCATGTGTTATACCAGGCAACTTAAAAGAAGCTAGTTTTAATTGACCATTCCATGCAATCTAGATAGAATGTGGTGGTCTTGTTGGGACAGGCAGATACCACTCTGAATTTCTGAAATATCCACCACAGAGAACATTCCAGATAATTCAACTCCAATGACTTCATAATTCAGAAATAGTTTTCTGTATTATACAGTAGAACTTTTTTTGCTAGAGCAGTTTTCATGAGGTCGTTAGAAGTTAGAATGTGCTTGCATTTTGCTGCTAAGTCGCTGAGTCGTGTTGGAGTCTTTGCGACCTCATGGACGGCAGCACTCCAGGCTTCCCTGTCCTTCACTGTCTCCCAGAGTTTGCTCAGATTCGTGTCCATTGAGTCAGTTATGTGCTTTTGTTTTATTTGGAATCCAACCGAAACTTCTAAAATGACTTAAAATAATCCATCCTTTGATAGAGTTCAAAATATACTCTTAAGTCAGCTTTTCAACGTCAATTTCCTTAACCTATAAGTCTATATAGTAAATAAAAATTCAGCCAACTCTGTTACTGATGACTTTACATTGTAAATTTGTGAGGCTCATATTTTTCAATTTGACTTTATTCACACGAGCTGAGTGATTTTTGCTAATGCTAGAATTTTCACCTTTTAAAAAAGTTAGCTTTGAAAGATATATTTAAAAAATGTAACACATGACCATTAGTCAAAAGGCATATGTATGGATATTCCAGAAAAATTATGTCTCTTTTCCGCCTTTGGCTCCTTGCCACTCTGTTCCACTTCCTGGAAAATACCATTATTTACCCTCATTTTTTATATTTTAAATAACCCTCAATATAATGAAAAGCTCTCAACTTGTATCTAATTGAATATAATTTGTTACTAAGGCAAATTATGAGCAACAGGAGGTTAACTGTAGTGATACTACGTGAAAACATTTTTTAATTTTAAAACAGGAAAAATAATACTATTTGGGAAAAGTCTTATATAAACTTATCTTATTGTGCTTGTGTACCCAATAATCTGTAATCATTAATATTCTCTTTCTTGGCTAACATTTACATTTAATCGTTCCTATTTTAAAATAGTTCTCTGCTGAGCCTTATAAAATTTCTGTGTTCATTTTGGAATTATTTTACATTTTTAAAACAATCACATTTATGCCTAGTTCTTAAAATAAAGATCAAGTGATATTTTTTCACTTTTTTGCTCAACATATAAGTAAAGAACATATTTGTTTAATAAAAGTTGATTTGAAAATATATACTTTAATTTTTCTGTATGCATGCACGCTTCAGTTGTGTCCAATATGTTGCAACTCTATGGACCATAGCCCGCCAGGTTCCTCTGTCCTGGGCAAGAATACTAGAGTGGATTGCAATGCCCTCCTCCAGGAGATCTTCCTAAGCCAGGAGTCAAACCTGCATCTCTTACATCTCCTGCACTAGGAGATGGGTTCTTTACCACTAGTGCCACCTGGGAAGCCCATTTTTCTGATAACACTTATCAAAATAGAATATATGTGCATTTTACATTTTTTAAAAAGTAACTGAGAATACAAGTTACATAAGGGCAGGTGTTTTTGTTTTATTTACGTCTGTTATCACTAGTGCCTGAATGCCTCCTAGAGCATAGAAGTGTTCTAGTTACTGAGTGAATCAATTAACAGATTTGTTCAATATGTCAAACAAAACTTAAGGGAAATTCCAAAGTGCAACTTAAACATGTGTATTTTATTATCTTTTAGGATGGTAGTCAAAATTAGACTCAATTTATATTGGTAATATTGTCATATTTAGTTTTACAATTAATTCATATTTTAAATTGTGCAGTGTACAAGGCAAATTTTATGCTTATGATAGAAGATTCCTCATGAGATATTGAAGACAGCTATATTATCCCTTAATTATTTGCTCTATACTTAACATGCACATATGTGAATACATAACCAGTAGCAATTTATGATATAGTTTTTATCTTCTTCAGATATATCATATGATGATCATAACACTAATTTAATAGGTCATTGTCCTGTTAGTCACCCAAACCCCAAATTTGCTTTTATAACTCTTTTGTGGGTCTTCTTGAGTACACACCAAGTCTGGTTGATTCTTGTGCCAGTGTTAAAATTATTTGTGCATTCATCTGAGAACTAGCATTGTTTTCTCTTAACTCTCCACAGGATTAATTTTCCCACCATGATTATAACTTTATTATAAATTAGTTGGCCTTATGTATAGTATTAACTGGGTGTGTACTTAGCTGTATATCTACACAAAATGTGTGTGTGTAGTTGGTGTGTATGTGTGTGTGTGTTTCACTCGGCATTATACGTCCTCTTATATAAAGTACATGCTTACCCAGGGCTAACTAAGCTGGGCTTAAACTTCATATTTCAGTCATATAACTTTCATTAAGTGAATTATCATTCATTAGCTTTAGATTTGCAAGCAGCAAATTATTTCTGGAAACCTCTGAAGGAAACTTTCTGACAATCTATCTGTTACTCCTGGTGGAAGGTCCTTAAAATTATGTTATTTTCCTAAATATCCTGCAACATATTTTACCATTTTATTGGAAGTCTTGGTCTTCTGTTCCTATTTTTATTTTCTAACCAATTCACTCAGAGCTGGTAACCATGTGACTGGATTCAGAACTGAGTTTCACAGATTACTACAGAACTAGCAACTTAATTGTGCAGTCCTGAGCAAGCTACTGAAGGCTTGCTTTCTAGTTAAAGGTTTCCAATTTCAACCTCATAGGTTGTACTGTTTTGTTATTTGAAAGGAAAGTTTTTTCCTAAAAGTCCCATTTTATAAAAATAATGCATTCCAGTGTCAGAATAGACTCACTTTTAAAAAATGAAAGTAGCATGCCTTCTTTATCTCTGTTATACTTATAATCCCGGTTAAAGTCAATATATGTTTATTTCTTCAATCCTCACCTCTAATTCAGTTCAAGGTGAATAATTCAGTTCAAGGTTAATTCTCTAATGATAATGGTGGTTCCCAGAGATTCAAAGTCCTTCACTGACCACTGTATCCTCTTGGTTCTTGTAGGAAGAGTTGGTTTTCAGACCTGAGGTACTTATTAAGTAGGATAACCTTTGGCTTCTTATGTGGTAGAATCTATGTGGATAAGAGTAAAAATAGTGATGTTTTCTCTTTGCATGAATTTAAAATTTTACATGCACAGTTCTGCAGTTATTTGTGTTGTAGAAATTATTTTCCTCATATATAATGTCATTTAAAATATGGAAAGACTTTGAAAGCCTGTTCAGTTATGATAGAAAAATTGTAGGTAGCTTATATCAAATTAACACTTGATTATTTCCTCCACAGATTTTTTTTGAAATTATTTATTTTGTCTGATAACGCCATGTGAAATTTATTTTTAGGGGGATAGTTCCTACGTGAAAGATCGCTGGTGTGTTTTTGATGGATTTATGGTCTTTTGCCTTTGGGTTTCATTGGTGTTGCAGGTAATTAAATACTTTTAACTTACAAGGGTATATTTTCCAAAATGGGCATTATTTTGCATTGAAAATCCTAAATTGATATGTGTGTATGTGTGTATATACACACACACACACACACACACACACACACACACA
>SJYV01054331.1:337973-353508 GCA_006410875.1 Neotragus pygmaeus
AAAAAAAAAAAAAAAAAAGACTTCTCATATTCTGACTCTTAGCTCCAGCTCATTACATTATCCTTAAAAAAAAAAAAGTGTGCTGTGAAAAATCTCATATGTGTTGGCAGACTTTACAGCTACTCGAGACATAACAGTGATGGGGAGATGTCTGCATTTTTCTTTCTTGGATTTGTGTTATCAAATCTGTGCAGTCTGATTGTGCACACACTCATGTATTTTGCCTTCTGTTTACGTGATTCTTCATTTACTATTTAAGAAGAAGACATGTAACTGGCCACCCGGTTTTATGAGCAGTGGTACTCATAAAAACAGTTTTCAGAAGTTGGATGACTTACTTCAAGGACCAACCATTTATGCCATTTTTTTCTTTTGTACTTTCAGTTCAGTATTAACTGAGTTTTAAAAGTCTCACTGTCAAGAAGAAAATTTGTCGATACCATTTTGCCATCTCCAGCCCAGACATTTAATTTGCTTTATTTTTAGAGACTCAAACCACATGCAGAGTCAGAATGAAACACATACAAATCCCAACTGAAAAGAATTTCCCAACTTTTTGTGTCCTTTTGTTGCCTCTTAACTAGGAATTTCTCATAAACATCTCTGAGTCACAGACACTAAGCTCTACGGTATGATGCTCTGCTTCCAGAGATCAGAGTTGCCAGGTGCTGTCACGACCTCATTTCTCTTCGGCGTTGTCTTTTAACAATTGTTCCAATCTCTGCTTAATTGATTTGCACACATGGTAGCCAAATAACAGGACAGCTTTCAGGCAGAGATATGTCTGTTTAGAGACCTGTATGTCCTAGGTTTCAAGGCTGACCTCTGGAATTGATTATGTTTATTTGTGAAGCAGACAGGGCAAATAAAGCAGGAACTCAGTCAGTACCTGCAGTTTTGCTTTTGAATGGACCCAGTTTCTTGTAAAGCAGATGGATGGGCATCTCAGCTGTGTGCTCTATAGTAGGGGTCCTCAACCTCCTGGATCTAATGCCTGATGATCTGACACAGAGCTGATGTAGTAATAATAGAAATAAAGTGGACATGATAAAGGTAATGCGCTTGAATCATCCCAAACATCCCCCCCCACCCCCCGGTTCACGGAAAAATTATCTTCCACGAAACTGGTCCCTGGTGCTGGAACAGTTGAGTTCATTTATAACATTACTAGTAAAGCTTTAGCTTCTTCTCCAGTAATGAATGGTGACCTAAGGCAGATATGGAACAAATAATGGGATTTGACTAAGCAAGACGGTTCCTATCCTAAAGAGAGTTGAGAAGACCAGTGGCCTGTGGCGGAAACAGGTATTGCAAACTGCCAAATGTGATGGAAGAAATCCCCCTGAAGCTAAAAAAGGAACATGTAAGAAGGAGCTGCTAGGTGAACTAGAACAGATGAAGATTTTCCTGACACTTATTATCATTCCTGAGAAAGGAGAGAAATTTATTCATGGCTTGGTATCAAATAATGACATCTCATCCCCAAGAATGAGATAATTAGAAAAAGTAAGGAAATGTAAATGCTAAGCATATAAAAGTTGGCTGTGCAGAGAGCAAGATTCAACCAGGAGCTCAGGTTAATGTCTGTAATGACTGAACCATCCTCTTTGAGACCAGAAGGTAGGGGACCACACGTCACAGGCACCCTGGACTGTTCTGGTTCTTCCCTGCTGCTGTGGAGTGATTATGGATTACGTCCTTTGGGACTTAAGGAGAATCTCAGTCATGGACAGTTCATCTCATGGTTCCCCCATCCAGTGGGCATTCCTGGTGGCGCCGATTTTAAAGAATCTGTCTTCAGTGCAGGAAACCTGGGTTTGATCCTTGAGTCGGAAAGGTGCCCCTGGAGAAGGGAATGGCAGCCCAATCCAGTATTTTTGCCTGGAGAACTCCATGGGCAGAGGAGCCTGACAGGGCTACAGCCCATGGGGTCACAAAGAGTTGAACACAACTGAGTGACTCAAACACAGCCATCCTACTGGATACTTTTGGTTTTCCTGGGTGGCTCAGATGGTGAAGCATCTGCCCACAATGTGGGAGACCCAGGTTCGGTCCCTGGGTTGGGAAGATCCCCTGGAGAAGGAAATGGCAACCCACTCCAGTATTCTTGCCGGGAGAATCCCACGAGCAGAGGAGCCTGGCAGATTACATGAAATAAGTCGGACATGACTGAGTGACTTCACTTTCACCTTCCATCCNCTGGGTTGGGAAGATCCCCTGGAGAAGGAAATGGCAACCCACTCCAGTATTCTTGCCGGGAGAATCCCACGAGCAGAGGAGCCTGGCAGATTACATGAAATAAGTCGGACATGACTGAGTGACTTCACTTTCACCTTCCATCCAGTGGCAGCTTTTAGGACTTGGTGGTATTTTATAAAATATCGCTAAGACCAGAGATATTATAAAGTTGGATTTGGGGGTAGTTTTCTATACTAGCCCCCCAGAATTTTAGTATTCCTTTTAGAGTACTTAGAAAATAAGTGAACGGTTGTTTTATCAACTCTGTTCACAAAACAATGAGATTTTTTTTTTTAATGGAAAGGTCAGAAGAATTAAAGATAGAAACATGGTGAAACTTAAGAACATTAATTTTTAATTTCCATGGACTTTATCAAGAGAGGATTTTGTACAATATGTAAAATCATAAGTGCCTCAGATTCATGCAAAGGACTGTGAAGTCTTCTTGACTTATATTTAAACAGTTTTTGAAAAGATGAGGAAAGACTACTCTGTTTAACTTACAAGATTCATGCGAGGTGTCTGCCAAGTGGGAGGTATAAGAACAAGTTGGGATATTGGAAATATTTTCTTTATAATGTTTAAGAAATAAAAGTACTCTGATGATATATGTACAATAGATTTCTAACAAAATTAATAGCAATGTTTATGGAGCACCTATTATGTTGCAGATATTTTGCTGATGTAACTGCTTTTTTAGAACAAATCTTACATCTTCTGCCAATGCAGGAGATATAAGAGATGTGGGTTCTATCCCTGTGTTGGGGAGATCTCCTGAAGGAGGGCATGGCTACCCACTCCAGTATTCTTACCTGGAGAATCCCATGGACAGAGGAATCTGGTAGGCTACAGTCCGTGGGGATCACAAGAGTTGGACATGAATGAAGTGACTGAAGCGACTTAGCACCCACCTATGCAAGAATTTGAAATAAGGGGAATTAACTGACATGTGTGCTTAAAGTGTCTTTCTGACACTACCAAGTGGTGATTTCCACAGTTAGAGCCTTTTCCTTGGGGTTTGCTTGTGGTTGTCCAAAGGACCAGCGTAAAATATGGCAGTTATTTAAACATTCCCTGAGATGTGCGGATTCTCTCAGTTGCCACTAATGAAAAGCAGAATCCTGAAGGAATAAGCATAGAGTTTTGTTCTCACTGAGACAAAACCGAACCAGGCATAGTGTGTGTGTGGTGTGTGTGTGAGTAAAATTGTGTATGTCTTTATAGGAGTTTGTGTATATGCTCGTGCATGTGCCTGGTGGCCTCAAGCAGCTAAGGGATCGTGCGGTTAGGCATCAGAGTTTTGAGAAAACATCCTATATAAGGGGCAGGAAGCAGCAGAATGACTTTAGGAAGATATTGAAGAAAAGAAATGTGACCCAACACATCTGTCTCAGTGTGGCCGTAAGCAGAGGAGACTGAGACTGTCCTCAGGCTGGTCCCTGTTTAGAAACATTGATGTCGTGGGAAATGACTATACTGAAATCAAGGGCTTATAAGACTTGTGAATTCTCTAAGCTAAACTTGGGCGCCCTATATGAGCCCTGTCACTTGTCTCGGGGAGCAGCTACTTGGGGCTCATTTTAAGGCCAGCCCACAATGGGATTCCATATTCACCATTCTGGTGGTTCTCTCTATTCACTACCAAGAAAAGCATCACATATCTAAATCCTTCACATCAACTTAAATTCCAGTTTATCCTCCACAAAGATGAAAAGGAGTTATATCACCAGTCATCTAAAAATAATCTCATTATTTCCGGAGCTAAATCACTGACTGCCTAACCTCTCTCTGTCCAGTGTGATACCTTTAGTTCCTTCAGTCTCGCCTTGCTTATCTGGTTTTCTGTCTAAACTGCACATCTGACAACGCAGAAGAAGGCTGAGTGTCATTACTGAGGCTCACATACAGTACTTTTGTACCATATGGAAAATGACTATCATCATTAGCTATGGATTAGAAGCATAGAAGTAACATTTGTGGCCACAGTAGGAGAAGGATTTGTGAATAACACAGACTCCCAAGTTTACATGCCTTGAAAATCTGCAGGAAAATTCCTTCCTTTACTTTTTTGGGTGTTGGTCTTTTATGACAAAAACCATCATGGCAATCATGCTCTTATAAAGAGCTTTGTGCAGGCTTAGAGAACTTGTGGTTACTGGAGAAGGATGCAAGGAACGGATAGTTAGGGAGTTTGGGATGGGTATGTGCACACTGCTATTAACATATTTTAAATGGATAACCAGCAATGTCCTACTATATGGCACAGGAAACTGTTTAATGTTGTGTGGCAGCCTGGATGGTAGGGGAGTTTGAGGGAGAATGGACACATGTATATGTGTGACTGAACCCCTTTGCTGTCCACCTGAAACTATTATAACATTGTTAATTGGCTCTACTCCACTATAAAATAAAAAGTTTAAAAATAACATAAAGAGCTTCTGTGTGGATGAATCTCATGTCATTTGAGAATGTTCAGTATGGCCTTAATGTGATGCATACCATTCAGGAATCAGGAATCTTAAATCTGTGTCCACATACAGCAAGTATTAATGAAGAGTGGTTACATTATGCATTGTAATCAACACACTTGTTGAAAATGTCAAATCCTTTTTTGTGTTGTTTGCAGAAATGTAACCTGGAACAGTTTAGCCATCCCAGATACACATTGCTCCCCAGAACTGGAAGAAGGCTACCAGTGCCCCCCAGGATTTAAATGCATGGACCTCGAAGATCTGGGACTTAGCAGGCAAGAGCTGGGCTACAGTGGCTTTAACGAGATAGGTCTGTCCTACTGATAAAACCCCTTTTCCGTTTCTATTTTACAATGTTTATGAAATGAAGACAGTAGTTACATAATTGATAGTTTATGTTCAGACTGTGTATAGGATTTAAGAAATGTAATTGCAAATTTTAATATATTCTCCTCTACAGTCTATAATATACAGCCTGTTTCCATACAGATATGCAATAATATCTATATAGAGTTAAATATCTCTTCAGTGATTAATTACAGGATTTAAAAATATATGTTGATTAAGGTTCAGGGTTCTTGACTCAAAGAACCCCTTGAATCAACAGGACTTGATTTCGTTCCACATTTAACTAGTAGGCAAGGTAAGTCTTAAATAATTGGAATACTAGACATTGATGGGTACGTGAGAGCTGAAAAGTAACTCTGGGACAGAAGACAGCTAATGAAATACTTAGTGAATGTGCATCAACTATGTAATAGAAATATGAGGAATGGTTGCATGCGAATACAGTGTGCTCAAATGTGTACATTTATTTGTGGCTTGTCCTGTTAAGTCCTGAAATGTGCCATCACACACAGACTTGGCATCTGGCATTCAGTTGGTATCATTGCATCTGTTACAATTCCATGCACGTTGTGCATATTTCAATATTGAAACAAAAAACCATGAATTCTAAACACATGTGTTATGCTCTGAAAATTTGTCCTAGTCAGTTTTTAGGCAACCACAGCAAAATATCAGAGACTGGGTGGCATAGACAACAGGAATGTACTTCTCCCCAGTCTGAAGGCTGTATGTCTGGATCAGGGTGCAGCATGGTCAGCTTTCATGAGGCCCCTCTCCTTGGCTTTCAGTCTTCTCTCTGTGTCCTTATGTGAGGGGTTGAATGGGGGCAGAGAAAGAGATGGGGAGAGAGAAAGGGAGAGGAAGTCCTCTGGTCTCTTATTATAAGGGCACTAATCCCATCATGGGAACCCCACCCCTCATGACCTGGTCTAAACCACATCACCCTCTGAAGTTCCCACCTCGTAATACCCATCACAATGGGAATTAGGGCTTCAGTATATGAATGGCAGGGGCTGGAGAAGTAGACTCAGACATTCAGTCCATGGCACAACTGTTGGAGTCATTTGAAAATGAATTAATTTTATTTTAAAGTTTCAAGGCCCAGGTACACTTAAAAACATTCTGGACACTTTTACCCAGGACATAAGAGGAAAATCTTTTGGTGTGTAACAGGGTGGTGGTTGTACTCTTTTGGAAGCCAAATCTAGGTATTTTTAATCCGTCCTGTGGTGTGGTTTCATTTCCCAATGGACCAGCTGTACAATGAGGATTGCATCACCCAAAAGGAGAACAGATGTCTGTCCACCCTGGAGAGTAACTGCTTCAAACCCAGCCTGTCCACCTTAACACATCAGGAAGAGTGGCTGATGAGTCCTATTCCTACCCTATGGCTTCAGTCATCACAGCTCATACACAGTGTTATGCAGGATGGCATAATGAACTCTGGGATAACTGTTTGAATTTCAGAAAGGACATGTGAAGCTGTTGCATTGACTGAGGAATACTTTCCAGATATATGAATTAAACCCACAAGGCTTCAGCCTTTGGAGAGAATGTAATACTTGAACTTGGGCTGAAAAAACCAAATAGTTGATATTTCTAAAGAGTGAATTTTGCAAATAGCACATAAATTTTTATTCTTATATTTTAGTACAGCTGCATAGTAAATTTCCAGCGTAATAGTTAGATGGATATTCTTCATTTGGGCAATGATGTAGTTGGCTGATTCACAAAAATTTAGAAGGCAACAAAAGGAAAGTGTTCTAATTTTCTGTCCTCTCTTATCTGGTTTTGGAACCGATCTTACATCCTTCCCCTGTCTCAGAAGTGCAAACACGTTTATGGATTATGCCAGTGACTTTCAGGCATGACTGGGAAACCACAGGTGTGGTTTGGGAGATGAGATATACAGATTTAGTAAGCTGCTCTGAGCAAGCTCCAGAAGTCCTAACAACTGGGGCAGGACTGGAATGCATGACTGGTTAGATCCTGTTGCTCTTTCTTTTAGGGGCTGAGTTTGCCCATGTCTGGAATGGAGAGCAGCCAGCATTCAAGGTTAGGCTGCCCTTCAAGGGCAGTGGAACCCAAGGAGGCAGTGGAAACCTCCAAGCCTTTAAAATTATGTTGCTAAATGAAATCTCACCCTGATCATTTTAAATGCAGCAGTTGTGTTTAAACTCCAATTGCTGCATTATATTCAACTAGATCCATCTTTCTTCACTGTTACTTACAGGGCTTCAACTAATGTAGAGGAACAATACCTCTTTGAGCTAGAAAGTCTACTTCTAAAGTGTGTGAGCTTAAGAAGTCCATTTCTAGAAAGGAATCACCTTTGGGGATAATCAGTTCAGTTTAGTTCAGTCACTCAGTCGTGCCCGACTCTTTGCGACCCCATGAATCACAGCACGCCAGGCCTCCCTATCCATCACCAACTCCCAGAGTCTACCTAAACCCATGTCCATCGAGTCAGTGATGCCATCCAGCCATCTCATCCTCTGTTGTCTCCTTCTCCTCCTACTCCTAATTCTTCCCAGCATCGGGGTCTTTTCCAATGAGTCAACTCTTCACATGAGGTGGCCAAAGTATTGGAGTTTCAGCTTCAGCATCAGTCATTCCAGTGAACACCCAGGACTGATTTTCCTTTAGGATGGACTGGTTGGATCTCCTTGCAGTCCAAGGGACTCTCAAGAGTCTTCTNGAGTCTGTTCTCTGTGCCTGTGTATCTGTTTCTGTTTTGTAGATAGGCTCATTTGTGTCATAGTTGAGATTCCACATAAGTGATGCCATACGTTATTTGTCTTTCTCTGCCTTACTTCACTTAGAATGATCATCTCTAGGTCCATCCATGTTGCTGCAAATAGCATTACTTCATTCTTTTTTATGGCCAAGTAAGATTCCATTATGTCAGTATGTATAGACACACCACGTTTTCTTTGTCTGTTCATCTGGCGATGGACATTTAGGTTGTTTCCATGTCTTGGTTATTGTAAATAATGCTGCAGTGAACGTTAGGGTGCCTGTATCTTTTCGAATTGGGGTTTTCTCTGAATATGTGTCCGGGAGTAGGGTTGCTGGGTCATGTGGCGACTCTGGTTTTAGTTTTTGAGGAGCCTCCATGCTGCTCTCGATAGTGGCTGCACCAGTTTACATTCTGGCGGTGCCTGCTGGCGGTGGTTTAGTCGCTAAGTCGTGTCTGACTCTTGCCACTGCATGGGATGTAGCTCACCAGGCTCCTCTGTCCATGGGATTTTCCAGGCAAGAATACTGGAGTGGGTAGCCTATCCCTTCTCCAGGGGATCTTCCCAACCCAAGGGTCGAACCCGGGTCTCCTGCACTACAGGCAGAGGCTTTACCGACTGAGCTATGAGGGAAGCCTGATGGTGCGTAGTCTTCATTAATCAATTTTTCCTCTCTTACCACTCTCAAAAGTGTCCTCACTTGGACTTAACTGTCTCTTTAGAATTTTCTTTCGCCTGTGCCATTGAATTTTCAGCTTCAGTAAGCCTCACGCATAGAGTTTTATTTAACCCTGTGCATTTGAACTTGTGGCCCCTGGATTCCAGCCACCCATGTCTTCAGCAGCCTTGCAGCAGGTGTGCCTTCCACAGCACTAAGCAGAGTCCCCAGTGGGGTGGAGGCCCTGAGCAGAAGCCACGGCCACGCTGCTCCCGGCCCTCCCTCCCACAACCAGACGCTTGTTTTCTCTCCTCCCCTAAATCACCATGTCGAATGGTGGCTGACAGGCTAGCTGCTCCTCCTTCCTGCTCTTCATTTACAGACTGCTGCATCGTTGGTTCAGGGGACCTTTCCTGAGGATCATTCTTAAGGGCTCCAACACACATCCTGTCTAAGATGTTAGCCTCTGCATCTGAGCAGACATTATTGAAAGGACCTATTTGAAGATCACAAAATCTATTTAGCAGATGCTCAGATCCTGTGATTGGAGTCAGTGTGTGCGGAAGTGGGTGTAGGCACATGGTGTAAAAGTCTGGAAACAGAGCACACCCAAACACCCCCACACTATAGAGGTGAAATGGATACATCACATCCGCTTAGTCTATTTAGAAAATGTGTCTACTTCCATTTGCTGAGTACTTACCCACCTTTCAACCTCTCCTTTCCCCTGTGTTACCACATGCTCATCAACATGCAGGGCATACAACCCGAGACAGTGAAATTTTCTGTAATAGCACTGAACGTGAAATTAGGAGGAGTTTCTAACTGGAAAGAGATGAGGCAGCCCTGCTGTTCACTGACACAGTATCCAGGTGCAGAGACAGAGCCTCAGAGCCAGAGCGGGTAGAGTTCCAGAGAATTCCACACTGGGCAAGGCCAGCTCCCTTATCACGACTCACAGACTCGCCTTGTAACTTAGTCTCCCCCAGACCCTTCTACGTTTCAGAGGCCAGTATTTCATTCAGAAGTAAACTCAAAAAGTACCTTGTAAAGCTTAGTTGTATTTTTAACTTTGTGGTAGGAGCTTAGCATCACTTACCTTCAGTAAGGCGCTGGTGGAGAGGACATTTCCATTTACAGATGCGATATACCAGTTAGAGCAAAAACCAGCAACAGATCCATAGCATGTGGGAAGGAAATCACAGCCAAAGCCACGAAACTGGCAATTTACTTGTCACGATCGTTCAAAAGAAGGTAAGAAAGTAGGTACAGGAGATGCATACAAAGCTATTCAGATGTTGGTGTTTAACTCTCAGCTCATTGTACAGCCAGGTAAAAAACAAAACAAAACACCTTTTGTTTGATAGAACAATGAATGTCACTTAATGATAAAAATTCACCCTAGTTGGTCAGTTAGGAGTTAAGTAGCTATCAGCCATTTTTTGTTTGTTCGTCTTAGACTCAAAAGAACAAAAGAGAAAAGTTCAATTTTAAAAAATTCAGAATGAAGTAAACCATGATTCAAACAGTTTATACAGGAAGCCCGTAAGTGAGGTCAGCCTATAAACAAGGCATTTGGAAAAATAGCTAATAGAAATGACATTTAAAGTATACATCCTTTTAATGCCACATGGACTGTATATATAGTGGACTATTTTTCTTACTCTTTGTATACAAAGATAAAGCCAGGAAATAACAAACTCCATGTTCTTATGGCATCTAATTGTCCAGCAGACAGTCTCCATTATTGTAATTACTGTCATTACCTTTGACAATTACTGCTATCATTTATTGATTGCTTATTATGTATCTGGCATGGGGTGAAAGGTTTTTCCATCCATTGTGTTTTTCATTCTCAAAATAAACCCATAGGCTGGCATTATCTCCAATTGATAAGTGACAAGAATGAAATGAGAAAGAATTGATTTCTCCAGAGTCACACACAGGCCACAGTTGGGAACCAAGCCTGGTGCCCTGTGAGCCAAGGTCAAAGCCTATGTTTTCCGGCTGCCTTATCTTTGAGGTTGGCCACGAGTGACTGGGGTTCCCTGTGGCTTGTCAGGACAGCTGGTCCATTGTAGAGTCTCATGGTGATGGAAAAGGAGGTGTGTCCTACAGCCTAATAATCCACCAGACGTCCTGCCTTCTCTCATCCTGCAGTCTTGAGGACAGAGGGGTGAGTCTGAAGGAGGATAATGTCCACTGCAAACTGAGGGCCACTCGGGGCTGGTTTCTGCCTTTGAATCCAGCCCCTTGTAAGGGACTTGGTGCCTGATCTGCGTTCACTGTGTGTACAATTCTAAGCAAAAGAAGAATATGCCTAGAGATTATATACCAAGTGAAGTGAGTCAGAAGAGAAAGACAAATATCGTATGCGGAATCTAAAAAAATAAATTCTACAAATGAACTTACAAAACAGAAATAGACTCACAGACTTAGAGAATTTATGGTTACCAGGGGGTATGGTATGTCACCATACAAAGATATCACATAGTTATTGACTATTGGGCTTCCCTGGTGGCTCAGGCGGTGAAGAATCTGCCTGCAATGCGGGAGACCTGGGTTCGATCCCAGGGAAGATCCTCTGGAGGAGGGCATGGCAACCCACTCCAATATTCCTGCCTAGGGAATTCTATGGACAGAGGAGCTTGTGGACTACAGTCCATGGGGTCGCAAAGAGTCCACAAGACTGGGCAACTTAGCACGTTGACTATATTCCCCACACTGAACGTTTCATATCCATGACTCAGTTATTTTGCAGCTATTAAGTTTGTTTTCTAAATACCACAAATTAACCAAGTTCTATTTAACTTGATTTTGAAAATACATATTAGTTAATTTCTTTATTAGAGATATACATAAAGAATATTTAATTTACTCATCCTCTTCATAAAAAAAAAAAAAATAAAGCCATAAAGATTTTCTTCAAATGAAAAAGCCCGCCTTAAAATATTAGGTAGAAAAACCACAGATCACTAGCATCACAGAAGTCAAAATGTGAGTCTTGGATGCAAATAAAGAATTAAAGTGATGACTTAAAATCTTTGTAAATTTTTTTCTGGCAATGATAAATTAATTGAGCCCTTCAAGAAAATGAAGAAATGAGAGTGGACTTGCAGCCTACCAGATTATTATACAGATGCTCCTAAGTCACTTCTGAAGAAAGCTATCATGGCCATTGAAAATTGGGATTGGTGATTTTCTCCAAGGGGAGATATATTTTAGCTGTTACTAACTTTTGTGGTATTTTCTTCCTCATTTGACTTTGGGTAGCATTGGCTATGAGATACAGACTTAGCTGTTTATGTGAGTCATAAATCAATTTTATTCAGAATTGATGCAAAACAACATCAGTGGTTATTTTCATCCCTGGTAGTGGTCTGTGCCTGGAACTACCCCTGTATTTTGCTGCAAGAGGATTGATAGGGAATTGAATCCACCTACACAGTCTAGTATTCCAGTATTCCATTCAGAATTTGCTTTACTTTAAAATTCCTTCCTATGTTTTTCTCTACTAGCAAGCTCTTATTTTTATAATTTGTCTCTTATTACATCTGATGTTAAATAGGGTCATAAAATGTACTGAAGGGAGATTACTTTTATTCAGATCATAATAGAATGTAAATTGAACTTTTTTAATGCTGCTGCTGAAAATTGATTCATCAGATTTAAATGTTGTTAAACCACATTTCATGTGGCTCTATGTGATATTAGATGAAAACTTTACAAATGAATAGAAAATAGAAAATTATTATGTATCTATAACTATGATTTATTACAGAATGTGCATTTTTATCACAGTTGCAGAAAAGACACAGTGAAGATTAATCTATAAAATATGTAATTGAGATTTATAATACTTTGTGGAAAAGCACCAAAGGGTTGTTTGCCCTGCATTAATCTTCATGTTTAGTGGTACTACTGGAATTGCTTATTGATTTGTGTGAAAACACATGTAGAAGAGAAAATTAGGGTGATGGAATTCAACCGAAAGTGTTTATTTTTATCTGTGATAGTTCTGTACTTGCTCTCTGAAGGTATTCCTTTATTATGGGACAAGGAAAACTTGACATATTTTTGTTAAATAGAGGATAAAGTCAAGAAGCTTCAACAGAGGAATAGTTCTGAGAGTCTTTGGTCAAATACCAGGGTTAGCCCTGGGTTCAGGCATTGTAAATGCCCTCGGGTTACAAAAATGTCCTGAGGTTGCAAGCTGTTTGCTTGATGTTTTCTAAAGGAAAGGGTCGCAGGCTTATTTAAGCTCAAATTAGATATGCAGATACTATTCAGAATATTAGTAAGAAAGGGGGTGCAAAGATAGAAATTGCAACCATGGTTGGTACAGAAGAACCTATTTACAAAGAAAAAATAGAGAGACAGACATAGAGAACAAACATATGGACACTAAGTGGGGAAATGGGAGATCATTTCTCCCAAAATCGGGAGATTTGATTTAAACATATTAATATACTCTAATAGAATAGATGGCTAATGAGAACCCACTGTGCAGCACAGGGAACCTACTCAGTGCTCAGTGCTCAGGTCCATGGTGACCTAAATGGGAAGGAAATCCCAAAAAGAGGGGACATATGTATGTGTATAGGGGATTGACTTTGATGTACAGCAGAAACTGGCATAGCATTGTGAAGTAACTATACTCCAATACATTTTTTTTGAAGATGTATACTGTCTAATAGAAGATAGCTGTTCAGATAAGTTCTTGTTGAATAGATTAGGAAAGGCCACTGCTAGAGTTATTTTTCACTGGACAATGAAAGAAGGAATTTTGAAAGTGAATTTCTGGGAGCATTGAAGTGATGCTTTTTTCATATTATACATACTAATACAAAACAGTATTCATTGGAAATATCTAGTGGTTTCCAAGAAATTGGCATGTTTATATATACATTCTAAGTATTTGAAGATTATAAAAATAATGCTGGAAAAAGCATGAGATTTAAGGAAAGCAATAAATTCTTCCACATGTAATTCCCTCCCTTCCTCTCTTTCCTGTCTTTTTTCCTCTTTCATCTTCATGTTTCATGATATTTAATAAAATGCTTTCTACCATTTTCCTACCAGTAGACATCTAAGTGATTTTCCGTGTTTTACTACATAAGTCTGTGTTGAATACACACACAGTCATGCGCGAACATACACACGTGTTTTGTGCATATGTTAGTATTCTTAAAACAGATTCCTAAAACAATTTCTCGGTCAAAGGGTACACACAGTTTTAACATAATAGGTAACTCATGCTTTATTTATAAAATAAATTCACAGTTCTGCCTTTATTGTGTAAGAGTAAGTTTTTAAAATTATAAGGTATTCCTTTCTGATATGCATAGTTACCGAAGTAAAAAAAAATTAATAACGTAGGCCGTATTGTATCCTGTACTCTTCTGAACACCAGTTCATTCTCTTTTCTTTGAATTTTCATTCCATTCTCCTTGGAATGCCTCCTTCCTAGGATCCTGTAGCCCTAAGAGTCACCCTCCAGCCCTCCTTTCCAGTAACTTCTCTGCTGCCCTAGCAGCATTCATCTCCCTTCTGTCTGAACTGTGACGCCAAGGTTTGTGCATGAAGTCAGTGCTTACTTTGAGCTGTTTCTGACTAGGGGGTGTGTGTGTATGTGTGTGACTCTTGTCTTCCCAATTAGCTAGCTCATGAGATCCTAAGCGTCTTCAGCAAAAAGCAAAGCTTCCTCTTCTTCCTGTGATGTCCTATCTAAATCTCCGTAAGCTCATCATAGCCTTTGACTACAGGTTGATCACGTTCACAGTTTTGTATTAGACACATTGCCTTTTTCAACCAACATTCCGTGGAAACTTTGTGATTGAAAATGGAAATATGATGCAAATATGGCTTTAGCCTTTTAAGTACAAGGTTCATTGAAATTATGTTGCTTCCGCATGAAACTACATACCCCTGTGAAACAGAAACGAATAGACCGTGAGAGGAGCCTTGTGTCAACAGTCAAGGAGATGTTCCCTGCTGGCGATGGCAGCCATGGAGCATCATTCCGTTGACTCTCTCTGCAATTCAGTTAATTCCACCAGCTAATCAGCTGGAGTGAAAAAGAACCATGTACCTAGGAAAGCCCTAACACTGCTCTTCCCTCAAGACCAATGGGCCAGAAAAGGGCTGACTCTCACCTCTTCTGGGGCTGCAAGATTTAATAGCAGGAGCGCTGCTTATTAAAACGGTGCCAGGCAGGTGGGGCTAAGGTATCCTCCTCCAGGAGAAAGCTCTCTGGCCCTTGAAGACTTGTCGCTAGCCTGAGCCAGGCTGAACTGTGGGAAGGAAAATGCATCCTCTTTTAGTGGGCCCTGGACTTGGAGACAAATCCTCCCTTCCTGCTCTCCCCCTTTTTCTCCCCAACCCCTCAGCTCCCAAACCCTTAGGGCTTGGGATGCAAGAATCATAAGAGCAAAGCATACTAAAGATGCTAAAGCATACTAAAGATACTCAGATAAATATACTAAATGAACCTAAAATAAATATACTAAAATAAGTCATAAATATACTAAAATAATGCCTATAAATGTTGGCTGTGACTGTTGAAACAAAAATATGGTTGCCAGGGAGAAGGATAAGGGGATAGGGGATAAGATCTGATGATAGAAAATGTGATCTTAAGAGTTATATTTTTACTGTAGCTTTTGTTAAATAAAACATATAGTGATGCAGATTAAGTGTGATACCTTTTGTTTTTTTCTTGGTCCAATACTTCCACTTCTTATACATTTTTGAGGATTCTATGACCATTCAAGTCCAGATAAGGGAAGGACCCTGTTTCAAGTTGGCATCTGCATCTCCTTAGTGGGTGACATAGGACATTTACTTACCTCTCTGTGCTTTTTTCTTTAATCTTTATTTATTTTTGCAGCAGGCCTGTGGAATCTTTAGTTGCAGCTTGTGGGGTCTAGTTTCCTGACCAGGAACTGAACGTGGGCCCCCTGCATTGAGAGCACGGAATTATAACCACTGAGCCACAAGGAAATCCTTCTTAAAAATCAGTATAAATATCATATATATATATATATATATATATATATATAAATATCTCAAAGGGTAGTAGG
>SJYV01054331.1:353672-374499 GCA_006410875.1 Neotragus pygmaeus
CAAAGGGTAGTAGGAAGATTAAATTATTCCCATTCTCATGCCTAATGAGTCCTCAATAGAATTTAACTATGATTATAATTATCACTTTTACCAGATATATAGTCATCAGTTAAATGAATGAATGAATTATAGAGCAAACCATTTTTAAATCACAAAGAAAGTAACTGTGTAAGTGTCAGTTTACCTCCTTTGAGTCCTGGCAAAACATTCATGATCATACAACATAATCTAACAATATCCTCATATTTTACTATGCTAGTGTATGTTCAACCCACTCCAGTGTTCTTGCCTGGAGAATCCCAGGGATGGGGGAGCCTGGTGGGCTGCCGTCTATGGGGTCACACAGAGTCGGACACAACTGAAGTGACTTAGCAGCAGCAGCAGCAGCAGTGTATATTCTGTTTACTTCTGTTTTGTCTCCTCTGTGTACACTTGAATTGGAAATAAAATTTTGAAAATATTTTCCAGTTCTCTGCACTGCGTCTAGATGCTGCCAGCAAACCCATCTCGAAACTGAGAACTATGCTTAGTCCTCACAGGCCTTCTAAAGAGTTAAAGCAGTGCTGAGTTGACCAGAGCAAGGCTCAGTAAACCACTGGCCTGTGAGCCACATTCTGCTTCCTGCCTGTTTTTGCAAATAAGGTTTTATTGCAACTTTACGTCCATTTGTTTACCTATGGTCTGTCACTGACAATACAGCAGGATTTCTGTAGTTCCAGCGGAGACACCGTGCTCCATAGAGACAAAACGTGCCACCTGATTCTTGGCATAAATAGTTTGCCAACCACCACACTAAGGCTTCCCTGGTGGCTCAGACGGTAAAGAATCTGCCGGCAAAGCAGGAGACCCAGGTTCTATCCCTGGGTGGGGAAGATGGAAGCCCATTCCAGTGTTCAGTGTTCTTGCCTAGAGAATCCCATGGACAGAGAAGCCTGGTGGTCTACAGTCCCTAGGGTCACAAAACCTTGGACACGATTGAAGTGACTTAGCACTCACCCTAGACTAACAGTAGGAAAAACTACTCAGCTGATGCTTCTTTTCTTCCTATGTCTTCCCACAGCTGCCTGGAGTGCTTGACAATCCTGGTATTCACTTCTTACATCCCTTGGACTTGGGAAGCTCAAAGGCTACAGGGCATCTTTTAGTTTTATATAGATTTGTGATAAAATCTAGACTCTCCTTTTCTGAGTCAAAACCCTTAAACTCTGAACATGAAATTTGCAAAGACAAGTTACCCCGGATGTATATGCCCCCAAAAGCCACCCCTTTCTGTGATCTCTCAAGCATACAGACTGTGTGTTTCTTGAAACTGTCATTGATTTTAAGTAAGAAATTTTTGGAGAATGGGTAACAGGGTAGACATAGAATTGAATGAATCTTGATTAGTTTTAATTAAATGGCAATAATATGGGGGTAAGAGTTTCAACGATTAAAGAAATTGCTTAGAAAATCAGAATCAAAACACTAACAATTATTCTGCAGTGACTTGTTTTAGCCAGAAAACACTAAAAATGAGTGAGAGAAGGTGAAAAGATCTGGCGTTCATTTATTCACTCATTCATTGATCCGGCAAATATTTATCAAGTACCTACTATCCTTTGCCAGCATGCCTCAAGTTGGGACTGCATAGCTAAAACAGTTACAGTTTTATTTTTTTTTATAGCTTTTATCCCCCAAATGATTTGTTGTTGTATGTGCAGCACCTTACACTTCAGAACACACTGATATATGCGTTCTGCAATAAAAAACAAATCTATTCCTAAAACAAAACAAAATGTATTAGGCATTGTGTTAGCATCAACAGGTACTAGGACTTTGTTAACACAGAACCAGAGATCGATAGCATTGTATTTTTTGAAAATTCACTTTTGCTTATAGATTGATTTCCTTAATAAGAGCTGACTTGTTTTAGGTGCTAGAACTCCCAGTTCTGTACTTAATTATTTTTGGTTAGCCTACGCATATAGTAGTCCTATATTTCAAGAAACAGATTGCCAAATAGGATTTTCCATTGAGTTTTTTAAAAAGGAAACATGTAGACCAAAGTACAGCATAAACTATGTTAATTCATAAGAAAAAATCATTTAGGCATCAACAGATTTTGAGCAAATGCTCAAATTTCAAAGAAGTTTCTAAAACAAAGGTGTTTACTTCTCTTCATCAGTTTAATAGGAGGGCCTTGCACTCGTTTTTGTTGGTGGTGAACTGAATTTTATAAGCTCTGTAAAATGAAGCCAGAGTGAACAGAAGTTGAGTCAAAATAATGGATAACACATCTGACATCTTCTTAGGCTCTTGTTCTGACCACACCCCCTTCTAACCTAAGGGGAGAGTCCTGAAGGCACAGGGTTCATTAGCTCGCAGCTGTCTGAGATTAGTTTGCAAAGGCTTAAAAGAAAGTCAGCCCCAGAAAGCAGCTGGCAGTGGCCTGGAAAATGGACAAAGGAGAGGGACAGCTGGTGGGGAAAAGCAGATTCCGCTGAGACATCTACACAAGGGTCGAGAGGGTCCTGGGCCACTGGAAATGGAACCTGGAGAAAGTCTTGAAGGCAGACAGCCTGGAATCGAAGGCAGCAGATGGCAAAACAGCGCAAAACAGAGCAAGGTCATGATTCAAGAGGACTTGTGAATTGTTGTGTTGTTGGACAGTGACTGTTAGGCTTGTTAGTAAGGCAAGAGGACTTAGCATTTATATAGTGCCTGCACTGGGCCAAGCACTGTGAGTGGTACTTTTCACCCAAGTCAGCTAGCCTAACACCCAGGGCACCTTTTCAGTGTAACAGTTATCCTACAGGTCACGTGTAGTTGGGCAAGTGTAAGCGCCTATGGTCATCTCTATTTACACATATGTTTATGAGATTTCCTGAAATCAACCTACTTGTTCATTTCTTATCTGTAGTCTATACTGTTTCATGTGGAAGACGCATGCCTTTCAGTCGTATTCCAAATTGACCAATACTATATAGATTTCAGTCTCTGTGAAGCTGTGGACAGACAGGTGAAATGGTGATATTGGCAGCGACTGGCTTGTACAGAGGTTTAATCCTTTGAGGAGGAGGAAAGCAAACCCAATGGCAGTTGTCCAAAACAAATAAACAAAAGAACCAAATCAAAAGAGAAAAAGGCTGCTAGAGAACGAAATATATTTTAAATGTATTTACTGCATAGCTTGATATTTTAAGGGCTTCCCTCATAGCTCAGTTGGTAAAGAATCCACGTGCAATGCAGGAGACCCCAGTTTGATTCCTGGTTGGAAAGATCCACTGGAGAAGGGATAGGCTACCCACTCCAGTATTTTTGGGCTTCCCTTGTGGCTCAGCTGGTAAAGAACCCACCTGCAATGTGGGAGACCTGGGTCTGATCTCTGGGTTGGGAATATTCCCTGGAGAAAGCAAAGGCTACCCACTCCAGTATTCTGGCTTGGAGAATTCCAGGGAGTAATTCCATGGTATAGTCCATGGGGTCCCAAAGAGTTGGACATGACTGAGCAACTTTCCCTTTCACTTTGATATTTTAAAGTCTGGTGTTAGTTTCAATGGTTCTTTCTCTCTTTTTACAAAAGAGAAGCCCACTAAAATATTACCCATTGACATTCTTTTTGTTTACTTTCATCAGAGTTGAATATTTGTCGTGCAGGCATATGTGTTCCATATTTATTATATACTCCTTTGCGAGCTGCTTGAGAGGTACTACATAAATGCTAGGTTCTCTTTCCTTCCTAACAAGCCTAACAGTCACTGTCCAACAGTACAACAGTTCCTAAGTCCTCTTGAATTGTGACCTTGCTCTGATTTGAGCTGTTTTGCCATCTGCTGCTTGAGCTCGTGGAGGGCTTCTCTGGTGGCTCAGAAGGTAAAGAATCTGCCTGAAGAGCAGAATAATTTGAGTTCTCAAATTCTTTAACTGGATGGTGACCAAAAGTTGTAGAGTGATGATGTACATAAGCCATCTTATCCCTGGTAGCAAAATTTTGACCCTCTGGTTGCCTGATTGAATACAGTCATATTGATAATGTATGTTTCCTGAATGTTAATATCATATGAAGTTATTAAGAAGCTGGGTGATGGGCATTTTGATGAACTCGACCCTTGTCCTGTTTATTCGGTGCAGATGAATGCCTCTCTGTGACTGGGGAGCCCGTCTCAGGAACTCCTTCACCAGCTCCAGTCAAATGGCAAAGCACACACTTAGGGATTTGGGGAAACACAGTATTTTACCAAGCACAAGTCTTCAGACAGTTTACAGATAGACATCTGCAAAGTCAGTGTCCTAGGAAAAGGAGTTATGAGAAAACACAGATGCATTATTTGCATGTTAGTACATGTGAATATTACTCTTTATATGCCCCCTGAGCTCATGGAGGGCTTCTCTGGTGGCTCAGAAGGTAAAGAATCTGCCTGAAGAGCAGAAGACCTGGGCTCGATCCCTGAGTATGGAAGATCCCCTGGAGAAGGGAATGGCAACCCACTCCAGTGTTCTTGCCTGGAGAATCCTGTGGACAGAGGAGCCTGGCAGGCTACAGTTCATGGGGTCGCAAAGAGCTGGACATGACTGACTTTCGCTCACTGAACTCATGGAAAACATATTTTTCCTTCCCATTATAAATACTCTGATTTTATATACTATGAATTCTCACTAATAACTGGACTGAGAATTATTGAGAGTGTAGGGTGTAGGCAGAGGATAAGATTTACATGTGAGATTTTATGTTCTAACCCTGAAGTAGGCCAGTATTTTGAGGTGCTGTTTTTTAGTTTTTCCTTCAGCTTTATTGAGAGATAATTGACAAAGAACATTGTTTAAATCTAAGTTTACAATGTGATGATTTGTTACATGTGTATATTGCATAAAGATTACCATCCAAGGTTAGTTATGGGTGTTATTTTTTTAATTATTGACTTTAAAATGCCATCAAGCATTAAGAAAGCGCAGTCTTAAAAATAAATTTTAAAAAAGATGACATAACAATGGGGGCCTATAGAAGCAGAATCCAAGGACTTGTACTTTTGCTGAATTAGTAAAGTTGCATCGTGTTGTTCACATTGTTAAGAACTGATTAGTTGGTGATATCAGCAGAGTACTCCATTAAATTTGAAATTTGTTCAGCAAATCTTAATGCAGATTTATTTATCCTGGCTAAGACAAATGGCTGAGGTCTGTAATTATGAGTTGTTTAAGCCTTGTCATCTGCTAAGAAATTTGGCAAGTTCATTATTTATAATTCTTGATATATTATCCCAAATTAATTATTAGTTGACTGATGTTTGGTAAACTGATACAGTTAGTTGTAGGCTGTTTTATGTTAAGTAAATATATATGAAATGAAATCACAATATTATTGAATTAAAAGAAACTGTTAATAAAGGTGATGAATCATGATTGCTGTTTTGTTGGAATACATTTTTAGAATTTTTTGTTTTATTAAGAGAATAGATTTATCTTTTAAAATATATACATTTAGAGATGCTTAGCTAAATTGTTTTCAATAATCATATAGTAGTATAAGCAAATGGTTCCTACATAAATCATAAATGATAGAAATTAAGGATGAAACTAAATATATTAGATCATCAATTCTATCCTTTTGCCAAGACATTAGACTTCAAATAAAAGGCACATCAAACATTAAACAGATGATTTCTTTGGCAGTCTATTTAAAAATACTGAATTAATGAACTGAAAATATTTTTAAAATTACTATTCTTTGGGGATGGTATAAAACCATACTTTAAAAAATGAGGAATCTCATACTGATACTGATGAAATCATATTCTATCTAGCCTAACATTTGTTAAGTATATTACATACTATAGAGTGCACATTGTACAAATAATTTATACTCTGCAGTTTGTACATTTTTATCACTTGCCCCATTTTAACTTGTGTAATCAAATTTGTGCATTGCTGATTGGTTTGCATATTAGAGAGTTTCATAGTATAGACTTAAAATCTATTTGTATGGATTCCTTGTATTCCACGTGCACACAGAGACATCCACAGACATACCCCCTGAAACTAGAACCAGTGAATGGATGCAAAGGTAAGGTCATGTAAAAGATAAATTAATTGGAAAAAATCCTATAAGCATATAACATGCCCTGATAGTGAATTATCATCTATGACTAGATGCTGAAATTTTTTCTATGTGTTTCATTTGTAAAACGAGGGGCTTCTATAAAACTTTAGTAATAAAGATCATCTGACTCATGATCTGAATGCTTCTTTAATTTAGAAAATTCCAGTTACATCAGAAATAATTTTATTCTTTTAAAAACTATTAAAATAGCAGTCTTTTTTGATGACTAGGTCTGATTTTGGCCTTCTCTCTAGTATCTCTAAGATAACACTATTCTGAGCTCAGTCTGTATCCTTTCAGACTTTAAACCTACCAGCCTATGGCTCTGCATATGTATGTGTATATAAAATATGTGTAGCAGTGTTTTCAAATTATTCTCATGAATAAATATACATCAGCTACACTTAGTTTAGCAGCTAGGTAATCTTCAAGTCTATGACCTTCAAATATTTTATTTGTTCGTTCTGCAACTGATGGACACTTTCCTCTTTGTGTGTGATTACTCACAGTGAAGTAGTAAATATCCTTGTGTGAGTGTCTCGATGCACAGTGGGCATAGTCCTCTATAATAGATACCTGTAAATAGAAGTGCTGGGTATGCATATTTTTGATTTAATAGACACTTCTGAATTGCTCCTATAAACTAGCATTGTGAGTTGAATATATCTGTTTTCCATTCAGCATGGCAGTATGTGATACTATCAAACTTTAAAATTTTAGCCAACCAAATGGGTATGAAAAGGTATTTCTGTGTGCTTCTAGTATTAATAATTAGTGAGCTTTTAGTCAAGTTTGGCGTCTTCTCACAGGTTTATTAGACTTCCTTGGTGGCTCAATGGTGAGGAATCCACCTGCCAGTGCAGGAGATGCGGGCTCAATCCCTAAGTCAGGAAGACCCCCTGGAGAAGGAAATTGCAACCTACTCCAGTATCCTTGCCTTGGAAATCCTGTGGACAGAGGAGGCTGGTGGGCTACAGTCTGTGGGGTCGCAAAGAGTTGGACTTGACTTAGTGACTAAACAACAACAACAAATGTTTATTGGTCAGATTTCTTTTCTTCTGTAAATTACTGGTTTATATATTGTGCCCATTTTTCTCTTGGCTTGTCTACCTTATTCTTATATATGTTCTGGATACTTGACTTTTGTCTGATATTTGTTTTCAGCCTGTAGTATTTCAGAGTGAATGGAAGTATGTATGCTGGACGCCTAACACTCAAGAAATGTACAAGAGGACAGAAGCTGTGTTCTAAGTACGGATTTGGCTTGTGGGAAGAGAGAAGAGAGTGGCGTATCATGGGTGAAGGACTTTGCACAAATGGGAAGTGCAGAATCAGGAACGTCTTGGTCACAGTATGGGCACCATAGAAAAGATATTGTCACCTGTGTCATGACGGAGAAATTCACAGGGCTGCTCTGTAGCCTAGCAAATCTCATGACCCTTTCTTCTAACCCTGGGAAAGTTTTTCTAGAGTGGAAAAAGGTGAGTGCCAAGGGACTGTAGTAAGAGGGTATTAGAATTAAATATAAGGAGGGATAGATGTAGCAAGAAGGCAGATTCGATCGCTGCCTCCACTCCAAGAACATAAAAATAAAAATAATAGTGGGTAAGTCATCGTGGACATGTGTCAGGAGCAAGGATACAGCTCTTAAGGCTGACTGCAGTCATTAACAAAAAGCCTTTGAGACAGATTCTAAGAACCTGAAAGATGGATAATGGGCCATTCCGTATGATCAGCGTCTTAAAAGGCAGAAAACCATCTAATGGGATACAAAAATGGAGACTTTTTCCTTCCACATCCTAATATTCTTCTGAAAAAAAAAAAAAAAACCAATTCTATATGGCACTGGAAATAATAGTACACAGCAAGAACCATACTTTGTGGCTTCATTGAGCATCTCGAGTGTCTAAAAGGTACAAAGCTAAAACCCAAGTGACTTCAGCGTGCAAAACGTCCCAAAATGTGTGATTTTACTTTTAAAACAGAAAGTCAGGGGTGGAAAAAACCTTAATCTGTAATCAAACCTAAAATGGTAACTAGAGCTTCTCTAACATGTATTTTATTTAAGAATATTGCAAAATTCATAATGTCCTCACTTTTTATTAATGTTAGTATGTTGTAATCTGAGGAAAGTAGGAAAACCTTGTACAATTAATTCTTCAAAGCTGAGACGTTGTCACGCATATCTGTAAGACTTGCTTTGTTGTTGTTGTAAGTTGAAGAGCTGAAGGTAGATTCAGAATACTGAATAACTTAGGGTACGCTCAGTACTACCAGACAGAAAGAGATGGAAAACAGAATCATCGGGATGCTGGACAGAGAGAACAACAGCCACATCTATCACGAGGAACAGAATTTGATTTTAGGGATTATATAGGGGCTTCTCAGGTGGTGCTAGTGATAAAGAATCTGCCTGCCAAGGCAGGAAACACAAGAGATGCCCATCTGAGTATCAAAGGAAGTAGAGAACACTCTTGACTGCAAGAAGACCAAACCCCTCAATCCTAAAGCCAATCAACACTGAATATTCACTGGAAGGACTGATGCTGAATTTGAAGCTCCAATCCTTTGGCCACCTGATGGAAAGAGCCGACTCATTGGAAAAGACCCTGATGCTGGGAAAGACTGAGGGCGGGAGGAGAAGGGGGCGACAAGGGATGAGACAGTTGGATAGCATCGTCGGTTTAATAGACACAAATTTGAGTAGACTCTGGGAGATAGTGAAGGACAGGGAGGCCTTGTGTGCTGCAGTCCACGGGGCCACACAAAGTCGGGCGTGACTGAGGGACTGAACGACAACCAGGCTCTCACGGGCTTGTTTCCCTTTCCTTTGGTCCATGTTTATTCAGTTTGCAGGGTGGTCAGGGATTCTGTCTCTGTGGGTCATTTGTCAGCTTTGATGAATCCTCTACATGGGAAAACAGTCTTGCCTGGTGCCGTGGTCACTCTCCAAATGCATACTGTGTAATTGTATCCACGAAGCTTTTCTAAAATGTAAACACTGTTTGGAATTTTAGGGATCTCTTCTTGGTGACTTATTTAAACCGTGGTGTTTTCTTGAAGACTTCTCTAGCATGGACTTGATTGTACATAATTCTTGTCTCTTTATCTGACTAAGGATAAAAGGGACATGAAGCACACAGCTTGAATTTAATTGCATTTTCTGCTCAAGAGCCAAGTCTTTTAAAAAATAGATCCCACTAGCTAAAGTCCTAGATGCTTGTGCATATAGCTAAATTCTGCTAATCAGAAGCATTGTTTTGTGGTGACAGTGTAAAATGTCAAATGTACCATCTTCACTGTGTTCCAACAATGCTTATGCTTATGCTTAGGGAGTCCTGACCTTTTCCAGAAATAATGGATGGAAATAGTGTTACCATTTTCTGTTGTTGATGCCAACATAAACTCATCTTGCTTTTCATGTATACTACAAAAGTGTACTACAGTATGTATACAAAAGTAGTATACCACAAAGAACAAAAAAGGAGCATTTTTCCACCCTCAATTTTCAGTGGGTCATTCCAGAAGAACTGGCGTTTCGATGAATGCCAAAAAAGAGAGCATGGAATGCTTTAGCTTTTTAAAAAATAATGGGATACTTCATATACATATATATAAAGGAAATGGCAGCCCACTCCAGTACTCTTGCCTGGAAAATCCCATGGACAGAGGAGCCTGGCAGGCTGCAGTCCACGGGGTCACAGAGAGTCGGACACAACTGAGTGACTTCACTTTCACTTTCACTATATATGTGTGTGTGTGTATATATATATATATATATATATGCATACTTCAGTTTAGTTCAGTCACTCAATCGTGTCCAACTACTTGCGACCCCATGGACTGCGCAGCACTCCAGGCTTGCCTGTCCACACACATGGGGTTCCCAGGTGGTGTGATGATAGAAAACTCGCCTGCCAATGTAGTGGATATGAGATTTGGGTTCAATGTGTGAGTCAGAAATATTCCCCTTGAAAAGAGAATGGCAATGCACGCCAGTATTCCTGTTGTTGAGAAAATTCCGTGGTCAGAGGAGCCTGCTGCTGCTGCTGATAAGTCACTTCAGTCGTGTCCGATTCTGTGCGACCCCATAGATAGATGGCAGCCCACCAGGCTCCCCCGTCCCTGGGATTCTCCAGGCAAGAACACTGGAGTGGGTTGCCATTTCCTTCTCCAATGCATGAAAGTGAAAAGTGAAAGAGAAGTCGCTCAGTCATGTCTGACTCTTAGCGACCCCATGGACTGCAGGCCACCAGGCTCCTCCGCCCATGGGATTTTCCAGGCAAGAGTACTGGAGTGGGATGCCATTTAGGAGCCTAGTGGGCTCTAATCCTTGAGGTCACAAAGAGTGGGACATGACTAAGCACATACACACATCTGTGTGTGTGTGTGTGTGTGTATATATATATATACACATGAATGATATTTCTGTGAGTTATGTAAGCATAACAATAACAAAATGAACTCTGGTTAGCCTGCCAACCAACTTAAAATTCAGCCTTCCTAAAACTGAGGCTCTAAGTGTGGTCTGTGAGCCCTGGAGCGATAACCACTCCAGAAAAGGGTGTGAAAGACAGCAAGAAAGCCATCTCTAGGGTTTAGGAATCACACAACCAAAGTGAAAGACAAAATACAGGACTCCCTAGATGATTCATTGGATTGGTTTTGTCTCAGGGAAGCTCGAGTGACAGGAGGATGTCATAAATGGGCTGAGGCAGATGTGGAGGGTCAGGCTGAAGAGGGATGTAGAAATGTAGTCAGGGAGCAGTCACTGATCCCTGGAGCTAACCAGACCACGTTGTGTGGGTTTCATTTGATGACATTCACAGAGGAGAAGTCAGATTCTCTGGACAGTAGAGATCACTGGTGCTCGGTTTCACATGTAGATGTTTGAGAGCCAATACCTAACGAAAGTGAATCGGATCAAACGTCTTAACGTCAGTGATTCAGTAACATCTCCAGAGAATATCTACTTTGTGACCAAAATTTCTTTCCATCATCTCATAAAATTATCCTTAGTGCATCCTTATTATAAAGATGTTCTATATCAAGCATGTTGTTTGTATCAGTAATTGCACATTCTTTAATGGATGCTATGTAAGTCCAATACTTCAGCCATCTCATGTGAAGAGCCAACTCATTGGAAAAGACCCTGATGCTGGGAAAGATTGAAGGCAAAAGAAGAAGCGGGTGGCAGAGGGTGAGACGGTTAGATAGTGCCGCTGACTCAATGGACATGAATTTGAGCAAACCCCGGGAGGAACTGAAGAATAAAGAAGCCTGGCTTGCTGCAGTCCACGAGGTCACAAAGAGTTGGCCACACCTTAGTGACTGAACAACAAAGATAAGTGGGAACAAAGTTATAAGACTGGAACAACCTTTCTGGTTATTTGACTAAATGGTTTCAGGAGGTAATAGAGAGCTCTTTAAGTTCCGCTAAATTGCATTTTACTTTGGTCAATTTATGGGGCTTCCCTGGTGGCTCAGATGGTAAAGAATCTACCTGCAGTACAATGCAGGAGACCCAGTTTTGATCCCTGGGTCAGGAAGATCCCCTGGAGAAGGGAGTGATAATTTATAGACAGCCCTAAAGTGAGGATAAAAAGAGGAAAATACATTGAATATTATGCATTTCAATTAAATGTTTAAGAAAAACTAGAAACATTTAGATTAATTATGCTTGGCAGTTATAACAATTTATTTTTAAAATGAAAAAGCATTTAGCAATCTAAAAATATTTATACTTAGCATCCTAAAATTATTTATTTGCATCAGTTAGTGAAGCAGTTTTTATCATAAATCTATTCTGTGGTAATCTACAGAATGAAAATAAGTAAATTTTAAAATTAGAACTATAGTAATCCAAGCCCTTTGAGGCATTTAGAAAGGAAACATATAAACTCAGTGTTGTTTATTTTTTCTCTTGCAATAGAGGCAAGAAATTAAAGCAAGAATTTTCCAGGGTACAGGTATAAAAGGGTACATTCTTTACAAGAAAGCACAGTGCTAACAGATGGCTAAAATTTTCATCCAAGAAAAATCTAATATTTGAACTTAAGGAAATGGAAAATTTCTTTGCTGGACTGCATAATATTTTCAGTGCCTACTGCAAGTCAGGAAAGATGAATGTGGAAATAAGATTTCTTGAAAACACGACATAAATAGATAATTTTGAGAAATCACCAAGATGTATTGGTTCAATTAGATTTTTAGCAATGCCAGAGTTTTGTGTAGATGGAGAACAAATCTAGGCTCCGTAGAGGCCTTTAACCCAAGTGTCTCTCTGAGTGATTCACATGAAATACCCAGATACTTTCTTAAGCACTCTTGGAGACAATCTGTGTATAAACCCAGATATGACCTGTCCCAGAACAGGCCATCAGGGAAGTCCCTAATGACATTTAAGAAACATATTCATCAGATGAATGAATAGTAGTGATTACTTTATATTAATCATTATCACTGATTCACCATTATAAATCAGTGAATTAATTTTCTTAATGACTTTTTTTGAGAGATTATATGTTTATGGGGTGGTACGCAGATTCTTAAGGCTTCCCTGGTGGCTCAGATGTTGAAGAATTCACCTGCAATGCAGGAGACCTGGGTTCCATCCCTGAGTTGGGAAGATCCCCTGGAGGAGGGCATGGCAATGCACTCCAGTATTCTTGCCTGGAGAATCCCATGGACAGAGGAGCCTGGCGGGCTACAGTCCACAGGGTCGCAAAGAGTCAGACACGACTGAGCAACTAAGCACAGCACAGCACAGCAGATTCTTAAGAGGGAAATTTTCTTTGGTTATATCTTAAATTAGCATAGAATTTTCCCTTTAATTTCTACATAGAAGATCGTTCACTCAGCTGCGAATTCACCTCACCCTAGTATCAGTTAGGAAGATTGCTCCCAGTTTTCTGAAGGGTAAAATGTGAAATATCTTGAGATTTAATATGACCATGTCTACTTTTCTAGTTATCTTATCGATCAAGCAAGCAAGCACTATCTAAATAAAATGTTTAAAAAGGAAGGTAAACCAGATTGGAACCAATGCCTTCATGGTGAGCTATGCTGGCTCTCTTTAGTTTCCACTTTCTTTCCTAAAGGTCTTCAGAGGATCTAGGCTTTCTAAGATTAATAGTTGTTTTTTATATTATTGAGGCTTCCCTGTTGGCTCAGATGATAAAGAACCGCCAACAATGCAGAAGACCTGGATTCGATTCCTGGCTTGGGAAGATCCCCTGGAGGAGGGCATGACAACCCACTCCAGTATTCTTACCTGGAGAATCCCCATGGACAGAGGAGCCTGGCGGGTTACAGTCCACAGGGTTGCAAAGAGTTGGACATGACTGAGCGACTAAATGTATTTATATTATTGACAAATTTTCTTTCTCAAAGTCAAGGTTACATTGGCTTTTTGCTGGTTTGATAATTGTTCTCATTTTTACCAGTTTTTCTCAGGGATGACAGCTTATTGACTTACTAACAATTTATCTGATGCCTCTTAGGTAGTGTGCTAAGGGTACCTCACCCACCTGTTCTTTCCCTCACATCCCTGAACATGCCTTTCCTTGTTAAACTCTTGATCGTGTCCTATCCAGTTTAATGATTCTCTTCCTCAAGGTATTAGATCCCTCTGTTGTTTATCCTCATGCTCCACGTTGCCAGGAATCATTATTATTTTGCAAACTTCAACCTCATTCTTAACCCTGACCTTCTGGACACATTATATATGAAGATCTGCCAACTTGATGTATTTCTTTATTTGGAGTTACGTATCCAATCTTTTGCCTTTTTTAAATGTCATTTTATGAAATATGAGCTCCAAAGAGAGTCTGTGGACTTACCAGGTGGCACAGTGGTAAAGCATCCATCCACCTGCCAGTGCAGGAGATGCAAGGGACGTGGGTTTGATCCCTGGGTCAGGAAGATCCCCTGGAATACGAAATGGCAACCCACTCCAGCATTCTTGCCTGGAGAATCCCATGGACAGAGGAGCCTGGCAGGCTACATACAGTCCATGGGGTCACAAAGAGTTGGACATGACTGAGCGACTGAGCAGACAGGTACAGAGTCCCTAGGTAGGCATCTTGGTTTCTCTAGGAATTTCTTCNGGACAGAGGAGCCTGGCAGGCTACATACAGTCCATGGGGTCACAAAGAGTTGGACATGACTGAGCGACTGAGCAGACAGGTACAGAGTCCCTAGGTAGGCATCTTGGTTTCTCTAGGAATTTCTTCTTTGTCTTTATCAGATTATTTATTTTTGTATTGACTAAGCGTTCCTCCTTGAGGCCTCTTCCAGCTTCCACTCAGTGCTGTTCTTATTTGAAAACCTTTTCTTTCCATTTGGAAAGTTCTTCCTTAGGTTTTTATTGGAGGCAGTTTCTAGGCAGCAACGCTCTTCCATTTCCCAGCATTGTCCACCCACCAACAAGAAATGTGAGTGACTAATAGGCAGTCACCCTCGGGTGAGAAATCAAGTACACACAATCTAACACATCTTACGGCTTCCAGATGACACATTAGAGGCAAAGTCTACTCCCCGGCCTCTGCTTGGGACCCAGCTGCTGCTGGCTGACCAGGGAACTAGGACAATGATGGGTCCGTGCGTGTTAAGTGGACCTGTGACTTAGGAAATTCATTCGACCGGTATAATTTGTGATCTGTATTCAGTTGAGAAATTCTTCTGCCCGTTTGTTCAAATAGAGAGAAGAGAGAGCTGAGTGATTCCTGGGTTTGTGTGGGATGTGCCATAGGGAAGATGCCCCCTGGGTGTGGTTGTATTTTACTAGAAACTCGAGAAATCATAGCAATGGAACTGTGCGGGCTGTAAATTACAGACACCATCTGCCATAGAGGGAACACATTAGGAAAATGCCACCTGTTCCTACATTAGTCTGGCCCTGGTCTCACAATTTCACATGTCCTCTTGTGTTTTATTTGCTCTTTCTCTGATTCATGTAGTTAGCAAATGACTGATGGGATTTTTATACATTCCAAACAGGCATATCCTATTATCTGACTCAGGTTTGATTTTCTTTTCTTTCTAGTGTATATGTATGTGTTCCTTGACTGTTTTCCTCTCAGTTCCTTTCCTGGACAATCAGTTATTTTGAGAACATATTGTTATTAATTTAACAATTGTTTATCGAGGACCTACTAGAATATAGTGAGCCAAACAGACAAGAAGTCCTTGCCTTCCTGAGGCTTCCACATTCTACTGGAGGAGATAGGAGATAATCTGGATAAACAAGTAAAATAAACTGTGTGTGGGCTTCCTGGGTTGTACCGTTGGTAAAGAACCCACCTGCTAATGCAGGAGGTATAAGACACACAGGTTCAATCGCTGGGTTGGGAAGATCCCCTGGAGAAGGAAACGGCAACCCTTTCCAGTATTCTCACCTGGAGAATCCACATGGACAGAGGAGCCTGGCGGGCTACAGAGTCGCATGTGACTGAGTGAGCGTGCACACTGTTTGTAATGTGGTGACGAATGTTACGAAGGAAAACAGATGAGGGAGAGCAGGGATGTGTGAGCAGGAATTGCGATCTGGGGTAGGGTAGCTGTGAAATCTTTCTTTAAATAAAAACATGATTACAGCGAGGGAGTGAGCCCTGTGGCCCTCAGAGTAAGTGTGTGCAAAGCAAAGAGGTCACCCGATGCAAAGGCCCTGGGGGATAGCGTGCTCAATACCCTCTCCCTTGATATGTGGAAGCGCTCATCTTGAGAGTAGAAGGGGACGTAGGCAGAAAGGCAACCGGGGGCAGATGGTGGAGAGCCTTATGGGGCAATATAATGACTTTGGCTTTTACTCTGGAGTGAGATGGGAGACTGGGGGAGCATTTGATGTGGATAAACAAGACTCATCAGAAGCGCCATGCTTGCTGGCTTGGAAACAGATTGAAGAGAAGCAGCAACAGAGGAGGGGGACCCATTAGGGTTAATTACCCACGAGAGAGTTGGTGGTGCCCTGGACCAGGGTGGTAGCGGGGGAGGTGGGAGAAGATTCTAGATACACAGTGCTTCTAAGTTAATGGGTTTCCCAACAGATCTGCAGAGTATTAAAAGAGAAAGATCACTCCAAGGTTTTTGACTTGAGTCATAACTGATTTAACTTCCAGAAGAGCATGTTTGGGGAAGGGCAAGAAGGTGAGCAACTCACCTTTATCACAGGTTAAGTTTAAGGGATTCAATTAGACTGAAAATGCTGCAACTAATGGAACCTCTTACCTTTTTCTTTTAAAATAGAAAACCAGATTGATGGAAAGTGTACAATGATTAAATTAAGAAAACTTGCATTCTTGACTCTACAATGGATCAATGAGGCTTGTTTAGTTTTGGTCAAAAATGCAAAGTCAGCAGTGTCTCAGATGAGCATATTCTCTATGAAATAAAATGATCAGATTTGTAGAATCTTACACAGTGTCAATTTCACTGAAGCCATGTGACATATTCTAGAATCTTGCCAAAAATCATCAAACACCCTGCTTCAGGAATTCTCTGCTAATAGATAAATGATGTGCTGAAGCTTCCATTGAGTATGGTTTGATGGACAGTTAAGGAAAAATACACCCTACATTTCGCCAGACTCTATAGGGTTAGATTTATATTTCCTTGAGATGGCCATTGTTAGGATCATCAGTTGTGAGTTCAAAGTAGTTTTGGTGGTTTGCCAAAATATTTCCTGTTCTAGCACTAAAAACTTCTCATATTTCTTTGCCTAGAAAAACAAGTTTTAGACTGATAGTCCTTTCTAGTATGTGACTTTCTGTGGGTGTGGCTGAGTTTAGAAATATGTGTGTGTGAGTATGTGTCTATTATGCTTAGGATTTTCCCTACGTGTTAACATTTTTCAGCAATAACACTCCTTTGGCAAGTTTTTCAGAGCATTGAAATGAGATAGATAAAATATACCTCTTATTTTTAAGAGCTATACTTTCTTATTCTTCAGAAATAATTCAGTGATTCATATTGTTAAATCATAACAATTTAGTCATGAAATCCAAACCCTATATTTAAAAACTAACAATCTCATGTTTAAAACATCTCCTTTGAACATTTCCAAGAATCTTAAGTCTTTATGGGACATTAAATTCTTAATTTTACCTTGTTATTTTAGATCTATGGTTCGAACTCATTCTTTTGGCTAAGAGTGTGTGTAGAGTATGAATTCCTGTGGTTCAGCATGCCAGTAATTCAGGGCAAGGTTAGTAGAGTGGGATTTTTGTGAGGAAAAAAGAGCTGTTTTATAGGGAGCCTCTTTGAACTTTGCCATATTTTGTTTTCCTGAATTACCAAATCTGCCTCAGGTATTTGTATGAAACTCTAACATGTTTAAACAAAAATATTTTAATAGTATATTTTTTCAGACTGACATTTCCCTGAATGCCAGCCATTTCTGAGAACAGTGCCCATGGAACAGAAGCTACTATTCGTCAATGTAATAGTCGAGATAAAGTATGCTTGTAAGAGAGGTCTTCCATGATGGCTCAGCGGTAAAGAATCCGCCTCCAATGCAGAAGCTTCAAGAGACACAGGTTCAATCCCTGGCTTGGGCAGGTACCCTTGAGGAGGGCATNTTTCTGAGAACAGTGCCCATGGAACAGAAGCTACTATTCGTCAATGTAATAGTCGAGATAAAGTATGCTTGTAAGAGAGGTCTTCCATGATGGCTCAGCGGTAAAGAATCCGCCTCCAATGCAGAAGCTTCAAGAGACACAGGTTCAATCCCTGGCTTGGGCAGGTACCCTTGAGGAGGGCATGGCAACCCACTCCAGTATTCTTTGCCTGAAAAATCCCATGGACAGAGGAGCCTAGTGGGCTGCAGTCCTTAGGGTGGCAAAGAGTTGGATACGACTGAAATGACTCAGCCATAGCACACACAAGCTTATAAGAGAAAATCCCAAAATGGGCCAGTACAAGCAAAGTATGCATTTCTCTCTTCCTGAAGTCAGCCTCCTGTGTGGCTAGTGGGTGACCTCTGTCCCTTGAAGTCATCCTGAAGGACAGGCATATGGCAACCCTAATAGTTTCATTACTTTGCCAGGCAAAGACGGTCACAGAGGGCTCCCGCCTTGAAAAACTGTGTTTCTATTACCTTGCCTTGCCCTGGAGAAGGAAATGGCACCCACTCTAGTATTTTTGCCTGGGAAATCCCACGGACAGAGGAGCCTGGTGGGCTACAGTCAATGGGGTCATAAAGAGTCCGACCCAACTGAGCAACTGAGCAAGGCACACTCCCTCCCCAAAAGAAGGCGGTGAGTAGTTTTATAGCACTGGTTCAAAGAGGGCATGAGCAGCTTATGGATGTTCTTCTGATGGGGTGGTGGTGGGTAAGGAGGCGTCAGCATCATCAACCCTCAAATCCAACTGGTCTGGGATCTGCATGTCTGTGGGCAATCTACCATTATTAATCATTAACTTCTCACCTGGAGCAGGTTTCAGTCTCTGAAAAACAGCTCAAAGATGTTGTGTATATCCATTGATGGGGAAACAGGACTTTGTCCAAGGCTGCACTTCACTATTTTTTTCTCCCTGGTCTCACATCCCCTCCCTTCCCTAATGAACAACTGCTTGAATCTGCCCACTGGGGCTCAGGGAAGGTCATGGAGGCTGAAAGATGGCTGTTTCCTATAATCATCAAAGAAACGGGAGACAAAGAAAGCCTTGGAGCCCAGGAGCCCCACACGGCCCTGCACAGTATTGATAAGTGAAGCACAAAATGCCCAGCCAATTATAGCTGTCTTCTAAAAACTAGCCATTTATGTGTGTGTGTGTCTGTTCAGTTGCTGTCATGTCCAACTCTTTGTGACCCCGTGGACTGTAGCCCGCCAGGCTCCCTTGTCCATGGAATTCTTCAGGCAATAATACTGGAGTGGGTTGCCATTTCCTACTTCAGGGGTCTTCTCAACTCAGGGATCAAACCCTCATCTCTTGTGTCTCCTGCATTGGCAGGAGGATTCTTTACCACTGAGCTACCTGGGAATCCCCACTTATATTAAAGTCAAAACAAATGTATTTTATATAAAAATTCTCTATGTTAGTGATATGTTCTACTTCTCAAATGGTTATATTTGTATTATGGAACAAAGTCATAGAATTTCAGATCATATCACTGAATGACCAGAAGGTACATATGAAAACTAGTGTCACTTTTGAATTTTAGGTGGTTCTAATTTTCATCATAGATTCTCCCCATTGGTGAAAGTAAGTACAGTTTTGCTATATTTTAAGGTTTTATACTCTGGAGTTGAAACTATCTCCATCTAGTCATGGGAGGCAATAACCTGAGGAATACGGAGGGCATGGCGAGGAGGCCCATCCTTGTCCTTTCCCCAAACACAGAAGAACCTTTGCAAATCCAAAAACACTGGAGGAATTTCCCCCACCTCTCCCCCTCCCTTTCCTTGGGGCTAGTCTGTTGAATTTTAAAAGCAGAATTTTGCTTTCACAAAGTACACCAGACAGGAATTTGTTCAAATTCCTCCAAACCAAGCCAAGAAAAAAATTTCAGAAAGTTCAGACGTGCATGGCCGAGTGGAAAGAACAGTTTTTGGAGGCAGGCATGGATGCCTGGGGACACAGCTCCAGACAGTCACTTCTGGGCGACCTCAGGCAAGCGTCACAGCCTCGCTGCCACTGGCTCCCCATTTTGGAAATGAGAGTGAGAAGGATGAGCCTGCCAGGGTGTCAGTAGAGAACCAAAGCCTCTAAAGAGGGCCCTGCAGGTCTGGGGTGGTTCTCTCCACCTGTGATCTCTGACAGCTCCAGGGAGCCCGTCTTGCTGCTCCTCTGGCTCTGGGTCCCGGAGGCTGCAGTTGCTCTTGGCGGGAGCTGCCTCAATACAGTCCAGGCTGCCATCACTCTGCCCAGAGCCCGACTGTCCTTAGGTCTAGGCTTCTGTCCACAAGACGAAGTGGGAGCTAAGCGGCCAGTTGTTGTTGGTTGGTTGCTAACTCATGGCCAACTCTTTGTGACCCCCATGGACTGCAGCCCACCAGGCTCCCCTGTCCATGGGATATTCCATTCAAGAGTACTGCAGTAGGTTGTCATTCCCTCCTCCAGGGGAGCTTCCCGACCCAGGGATCGAACCTGTGTCTCCTGCACTGTAGGCGGATTCTTCCCTGCTGAGCTGCCAGGGAAGCCCAAGCACCCAGAGACCTGTGTAATGGCGACAAGCCCCGTTCTGGCTGAGGAGTCCATGCCAGGGACGTCCCAGAATCTGCTGCTCTCGCCTGCTCATTGCTCCGTGAGGCTTCCGGAAGAGCAGCCAAACAGCAGTGCAATGGTGAGGAGGACAGGCTCCAAGGAACGTGTGTTCAAATCCCGTCTTGGACAAAAGACTCCGCTTGCCCCACCCCAGTCTCTTCCTCTGCGCTGCCTCTGTGCTGAGCTGCGCTCAGTTGTATCCGACTCTTTGCGACCCCACGGACTGTAGCCTGCCAAGCTCCTCTGTCCGTGGAATTTCCCAGGCAAGAATACTCAAACAGATTGCTATTTCTTCCTCCAGGAGATCTTCCCCACCCAGGGATCGAACCCGCGTCTCTGGCATCTCCCGCACCAACAGGTGGATTCTTTACTACTAGGGCTACCTGAGAAGCCCTTTCTTCCTCTGTAAATGGGCTTAAAACACTGGGGTGGCTGCTTCAGTGAGCAGAGTGATATTAGGATCTGTGAGCACCCAGTGCTATCGGTTGAGAATAAAACTGTGGATCTGTTTGCCTTGCTGAGGACGTGTATTGGAGAAGGAGGCAG
>SJYV01054331.1:374756-402272 GCA_006410875.1 Neotragus pygmaeus
CATTT
The DNA here is from genome assembly GCA_006410875.1 of Neotragus pygmaeus. Taxonomy (NCBI): domain Eukaryota; kingdom Metazoa; phylum Chordata; class Mammalia; order Artiodactyla; family Bovidae; genus Neotragus; species Neotragus pygmaeus. Next base: position 374,762 of record SJYV01054331.1, read on the forward strand.
CTTTTTCTTGGAGATGTTTTGACTCCTGGTCAGGGGGTGGGGGTGGGCTGGGAGGGAAGTAGAGTGATGCCCTGGAGAGGGAGCTGGCGAAGGGCAGCCAGCATCTCTGACTGCCAGTGAGGGCTATGGAGCGTCCTTTCGAAGGCAAAGCTGGCCTGCTCTCCCTGCACCAGGGGCCCTGGCAGCTGCTGTGGGTGACCAGCTGGCCCCAGCCACCATCTCTTCTTAGAAATCAAGGCAGACAGTCCAGGTCTGGAGCTCCCCCAAGAAGGCAAGTCGAGCCACCTGGCCAGCTTTCAGAGTCAGCTTCTCAGCTCATTGTCTGAGGCATCCTTCCTTCCTTTGACACGCGTTTTCTCTGAAAACTTCCACCAGACCCTCTCCCTCACCTGCTCTCTGCTTTGTTTCGTTCACTGTACCTTCAGCTTCTTCTCTGCGTTTTGTCCCGATGAACTTTTCTTTATGTTTGTAGGCTGGGCTGTTCTTGTAGTGCTTATCATCTCCGGGGGGAGGAAAAGAAAGAAACTGTACACTGGAAAATTTGGACAAACATTTTGAACTGCTCCACCCCACCGATAGAATGAGATACATGATGCTGTGTCAGTCCTATTCATGCAGCCCTTAAAATCAAGCTTTTGGGGAAAAGGAAGCAAGAGATTGCGAATTTGTCATGCAAATAAGGTCAGGCTCTTGATGGTCTCCTGTTGTCTCTTTTTAAAAGGAGAGACATCCAAGACTCTGAGGTCAAAACAGAAGGATTAAAAGGCTGGCAAACTTAAATGGGCCAAAGGAAAGAGCCTTTTTAACTCAAGTAGCTATGTGGATGGTGCCCCCTTTAAGCGTCAGCAGTTACTGCTGGCAATGTGATATAAGTCTGTCAAAGTAATAGCAGGTTTATTCAAGTTGAAGAAAATTATAAAACACAGCTAATATAGTGGGTACTTATTCCCGATTCCTAAGTTAGCACCATTGATGAGAAGTCAAAGAGTGGTGGTGTCAATCAAATAAGAGATTTGAGTAAAACATTCAATTCTACTTCCTCATCTCTCAAAAAGAGGCAACTCTTGCCCTATCTTCTTATTCCTAATCTGCAGAGTTGTTGAGTGAACCTGCTTTGGAGGTTCATGAAAACCCTCTGTCAAGAGTATAATTTTTGAGGTACATCAGCTAATGACGATTGTTATATTATGAATTAAATTATATAAATATAATAATAAATATAATAAATATGGGGCCTCTCTGGTGGCTCAGACAGTAAAGAATCTGCCTGCAGTGCAGGAGACCTGGGTTTGATACTTGGGTTGGGAACATCCCTTGGAGAAGGACACGGCAACCCACTCCAGTATTCTTGTCTGGAGAATTCCATGGACAGAAGAACTTGGTGGGCTACAGCCCATGGAGTCTCAAAGAGTCGGACACAACTCAGCAAATAACACTTTCACTTTCAATAAAACTATATTATCAAGTAATTATGATCTTTCTTATTATTAATGAAGAAGAATGAGTAGGAGTATATACCTGCTGAATAATAATTAAACAAAAGATTGGTAAAGCTCTGAATAATCACTCCATATTCCAGACATACTTCTAGGTACATTGGAGGCTAGGTGGTATTTCTAGGACTGATTTTCTTGTTGTTCTCCTGACCAGGGCTGAAAAAGTGAGCATCACACCGTCTGCCACATTGCAGATGCCTGATTGCTCTTAATGTCAGTGAGCCCAGTACTTGCTTGATCGGTCAGCTCTCTGGCCAGAGGAGCTCTGGCCCGTGTGGCAGGCTGGCCAGCGTGGAGAGCCACTTCATGCCAGGCGTGAGCCGCCCGCATCACAGCTGCCCGGAGCTCCTCGGCTTTGGTTAAGCTTGTTATGCTGTTATATAATGGATACTGGGACCATATCCCATGAAGAACTATTTTGATTTTCTTTCTTTCCTCCTTCTCCACTGTCCTATTATCACTCTGTGGTCTGTGTTGAGTGGTGCCTTAGAGTGTGTTGTTAAAATCAAGCAGAAGAACAGGCAGCAATTAAGGTGTATGGAGAGAAAGGTGTTAACAGGGGAGACACACAGATGGCGCAGAAATATTCCGACATGGCCTGGGCCCATCTTTTCACCCCTATGCTGTTACTGGTGCAGAAGCCAAACTGTGACCAAGCAGGCTCTATGTGGGCTTTCCTCGTGGCTCAGACAGTAAAGAATCCACCTGCCATGCAGGAGACCTAGGTTCGATCTCTAGATTAGGAAGATCTGCAGGAGAAAGGAATGGCTACCCACTCCAGTATTGTTGCCTGGAGAGTTCCATGGACAGAGGAGCCTGGTGGGCTTGGAGATGACTGAGACACACACACTTTCACCTAGGATTTTCCCGGTGGCTCAGATGGTAAAGTGTCAAACCTGGGTTTGATCCCTGGGTCAGGAAGATCCCCTGGAGAAGAAAATAGCAACCCAGTCCAGTATTCTTGCTGGAAAATCCTATGGACAGAGAACCCCGGCAGGCTGCAGTCCATGGGGTCACAAAGAACTGGACAGGACTGAGTGACTAACAGGCTACATGTGAACAGAGAATCATGCCTTTGCGCGTTAATTTAGAATTCTCATTTTAACCAGATATGCTGATTTGTCCATGCTATTTCTGATCCATACCTTAAACCAAAAAGAAGTTATTTAATGGCTTCTGGTTTCTGCTTTAACATGTGAAGAACTTCAGTTCAGTTCAGTCGCTCAGTCATGTCGACTCTTTGCGACCCCATGAATCACAGGATGCCAGGCCTCCCTGTCTATCGCCATCTCCCGGAGTTCACTCAAACTCACATCCATCAAGTCAGTGATGCCATCCAGCCATCTCATCCTCTGTCATCCCCTTCTTCTCTTGCCCCTAACCCCTCCCAGCATCAGAGTTTTTTCCAATGAGTCAACTCTTCACATGAGGTGGCCAAAGTACTGGAGTTTCAGCTTNCCAATATTCTGGCCACCTGATATAAAGGGCCAACTCATTGGAAAAGACCCTGATGATGGGCAAGATTGAAGGCAGGAAGAGAAGGGGACGACGGAGGATGAGATGGTTGGATGGCATCACCGACTTGATGGACATGAGTTTCAGTAAGCTCTGGGAGCTGGTGATGGACAGGGAAGCCCGGCTTACTGCAGTCCATGGGGTCCTGAAGAGCTGGACATGATTGAGTGACTGAACTGAACAGAAGGGGTCCTCCCTGGCGATCCAGTATTTAAGACTCTGGGCTTCCATTGCCAGGGGAATAGGTTCGATCCCAGGGTGGGGAACAAGATCCTGCATGCCAAGCGGCAAGGCTAAAAAAAGAAAAAAGCAAAGCGTCTAGGATGTCTCTTTCTCTCTCTAAATACACATATCATACAATCTACCCCTCCTTCGATCTTCACCTTCAATGGAAATTTCCTCAAAAAGCATTAAAACATCATAGTAACAATTTTGCCGCAATTTGACCTACTTATGGTAAAAGCCTATCATCTCTGTTCTTTACAGAAGGAGACACATGAGGGGGTGTTACCGGAGAGAAACTGAGCTGGGGCAGGCTAGGTCTCAGGCATACTTTCATTTTCTTGTCACTGACTTTCTTCAAGATAACAGATCACTGGATGTGTGTTGCAAGAAGGCTCACAATGGTGCAGCCGCATCTGTCAAACTGTCAGGAGGTGAAACCCCCACCTGAGAGGTGGGAGAAAAGTGGCTACTCACAGCCGCCGCCTAGGAACGAGGTTCCAATTTAGCCGCGTTCTATTTATCATGCATTAGGGTGACCTCGTCAGGGCGGCCGTCGCTGATGCTAAAATTGAGTTTAAACAGCTAAGTGACTGTTTGATATGCAAAGAGTCCATTATAACTTTTCACTTTTCTGAGACTCACACTGAAAGACATGCTTAAAGAAAATTTCTAAATGGTTTTGGCCACACCACATGGAAGAATTACGTTATTGCCGCAATGCACGCAGGCATGCTAAGTCACTTCTGTTGTGTCCGACTCTTTGTGACCCTATGGACTGCAGACTTCCAGGCTCTTCTGTCCATGGGATTCTCCAGGCAAGAATACTAGAGTGGGTTGCCATGCCCTTCTCCAGGGGATCTTCCGACCCAGGGATCGAACTCACGCCTACCACCGAGCCACCTGGGAAGCCCCAGGAAACCCCTTTGCTTTGCTTAAATGAACCTGCTGCTTGTATCCGATTCCCACGACCTCCTACATCCGGCCAATCGCCCTGTTTGGATAAAATTTCTCCCAGCTTCTGACGCCCCTTTGGATGTTTTCTGGTGAGTCTCTATTGTTTTTTTTTTGTTTTCGTTTTTAAAGATCTATTATTCATTTGACTGCACCGGGTCNAAAGCAGAAACAGATGTTTTTCTGGAACTCTCTTGCTTTTTCCATGATCCAGCAGATGTTGGCAATTTGATCTCTGGTTGCTCTGCCTTTTCTAAAACCACCTTGAACATCTGGAAGTTCATGGTTCACGTATTGCTGAAGCCTGGCTTGGAGAATTTTAAGCATTACTTTATTAGCATGTGAGATGAGTGCAATTGTGCAGTAGTCTGAGAATTCTTTGGCATTGCCTTTCTTTGGGATTGGAATGAAAACGGACCTTTTCCAGTCCTGTGGCCACTGCTGAGTTTCCCAAATTTGCTGGCATATTGAGTGCAGCGCTTTCACAGCATCATCTTTCAGGATTTGAAAGAGCTCAACTGGAATTCCATCACCTCCACTAGCTTTGTGGCATCTGGTCCCGTCACTTCATGGCAGATAGATGGGGAAACAGTGGCTGACTTTATTTTTCTGGGCCCCAAAATCACTGCAGATGGTGATTGCAGCAGTGAAATTAAAAGACGCTTACTCCTTGGAAGGAAAGCTATGACCAACCTAGACAGCATATTAAAAAGCAGAGGCATTTTCCAACAAAGGTCAATCTCTAGTCAAGGCTATGGTTTTTCCAGTAGTCATGTAGAGATTTGCACTATGAAAAAAGCTGAGTGCTGAAGAATTGAGGCTTTTGAACTGTGGTGTTGGAGGAGACTCTTGAGAATCCCTTGGCCTGCAAGGAGATCCACAGTCCATCCTAAAGGAAATCAGTCCTGTGTGTTCATTGGAAGACTGATGTTGAAGCTGAAACTCCAGTACTTTGGCCACCTGATGTGAAGAGCTGACTCATTGGAAAAGATCCTGATGTTGGGAAAGATTGAGGGCAGGAGGAGAAGGGGACGACAGAGGATGAGATGGCTGGATGGCATCATCGACCCCATGGACATGGGTTTGGGTGGACTCCGGGAGTTGGTGATGGACAGGGAGGCCTGGCGTGCTGCAGTTCATGGGTTCTCAAAGAGTCAGACAGGACTGAGTGACTAAACTGAACTGAATAAGAGCCTGCTGTGTAGCACAGGGGACTCTATTCATGACTCTATGGTGACCTAACTGGTAAGGAAATCCAAAAAGAAAGAGGAGATACATGTATAGGAATAGCTGATTCACTTTGCTGAACAGTAGAAACTGTTAATGACATAACATTGTAAAGCAGCGTTACTTCAAGTAAAGAGAAATCCTTAGGAACAAGAATAATAAAACGTTGCACGTGATTTGAGTCCCTTTAGAAGCGCTTTTGTCATTGATAAAATGATCATGGATAAATATTGTTTTTCTGAAAAATGTCTTCTCATTTCAAAAGTCCACCCCAACTCAGCCAGCCTCCCCTCCCTCTGTCTGGGCAGGAACCAGCATCTTCACTGTGTACGAGGCCGCTTCCCAGGAAGGCTGGGTGTTCCTCATGTACCGAGCCATCGACAGCTTTCCCCGCTGGCGTTCCTACTTCTACTTCATCACGCTGATCTTCTTCCTGGCCTGGCTCGTTAAGGTACTGCGCAGCGCCTCCTCCTCAGGTTTATGTCTTCTGGCAGTTTCTGCAGATCTTTTGGTTTTGATGGTCCTCCCTCCCTCTTGCCCAGCCTTTGGTAAACGTGGTCTCTCGTTTTCTTGCAGAACGTGTTCATCGCTGTCATCATAGAAACGTTTGCGGAAATCAGGGTGCAGTTTCAACAGATGTGGGGGTCGAGAAGCAGCACTACTTCCACGGCCACCACGCAGGTACCTACCTGGGGTGATGACGTCACCCGGAGACGATGACGTCGTTCACTCGAACTGGGCGTGTCCCTCCGCACCACCCTCGGGAACTGATGGAACTTGAGAAACCCCTCTTATCATGGGCTTTGGCGGCCAGATTCACTGCTTAAACTTACAGATGCAAAGGCCCAAACCCAGAAGAACCAAATCAGACCCTGGGGTTGATGGCACCTATGTTTTTAACAGTTCCAGGGGTACGTTTGATACACAACCAGGCTTATCATCACATTTATTAGGTACTTTTGATTTGATTCTGCCTTCACATGTCCTCAAAGTGCTTGCAGATAAAATATAACAACTGGACGGACTTCCCTGGTGGTCCAGTGGCTAGGATTTAATACTCCCAATGCAGGGGGTCCAGGTTCATTCCCTGGTCAGAGAACTAGATACATGTTGCATCTAAGAATTTGCATGCTGCATCTAAGACTTGGCACAGCCAAAGGAAAAAATACAAGTGTAGCAACTGTAGAATTTCCCATTTTTATAAATACTCATCTATTTGCAAACCAATATAATGGCCCATATGTAAAGGATTAGAATTGCTGACTAGAAAATTTATTTCATTCAGAACGAAGTAATCATAATAGAATAAATTATGAAAAAGACCCCTCAATTCCAAATGCTTGCCTGTGAATTTTGAGGAATTACTGAATGTTCAGAAGGTTTCCCCTATGCTTCTAAGAAATTGGAAGTGACCATGCTATATAAAAATAGAATGGCGTTTATTACATAAAAGGGTAATTCAGATAAAATTCTTTGTTTTTATTTTTGGCTTTGTTTTGTGTGTTTGTTTATTTGGTTAGAAAGGAAGAATAGATTTATAAATATCTTTTCCTGGTATGAATCTTTATAAAAAAGAAAATAAAAATTCCTAAATTGAGAATGAAATGCTTTTACATCTCATAACTATTAATGTTAAATTTTAAGATAAGTGTAAGTTTGTGAATATAAATACAGGTCTACTAAGACAAAGATATCTCTTAAAAATTCAAAGTAAAAATTTTACTTTGAAAATCTCCAAATCGAACTTTTAATACTTATATAACTATTACTTTAAATTTATTTTTAAAAATAATTATATTGTGACTATGTATTAAAATTTTAAAGAAAAGAATTCAGGATAGTGGCTCACTGGGGTGGAGATGGGGAAGAAGAGGAATAAAATTAAGGAGAAGTGCAAAAGCAATAAAAATAATGAAATAATTATGTTTAACAGCTAATAGCAAAAATGCTATTAAACATGCTTATCTTTGGAAAAGCCTTATGCAACATCTTTGTAATTTTGTGAAAGTTTGAATAGTCTAACCAATTTCTTATAGATGAAATAGTATTAATATTTTTCAGTTTTGTCAAACTGCTATTCAAACTTCCATGAAAGATTTTTTTAGGTGTCACCTAGGTTATATCACAGATAGCATGTAGGAAAACATTCAACGGGTCTACCACGTATTTCTGCTCTCATTTTTTTAAATGAACTATGAGAAATTATACAGGACCAAGTGCATTGCTGGCTCGTCTTTTAAGTAGAGTGACAACCTCATGAAGGTGTGTTTTCCAGAATAGACACTGAGAATGAAGTGTAATATACAGTTATGAACTCCACACAGAATCTACATTTGATATTCCCGAAAGAGGACCTAAAACGTCCTTCAAACCACATAGTGCTCATTAAGTAACTCTTACTTGTCAAACCACAGCTGGAAAAGTGGTGTTTGGAAATGCCAAATCAGCCAGCAGTTTTCCCAGGAAGTGAAACGTGGAGAGACTTTGAACACAGTTGTACAAAATTGCTTGGATGCAAAATTGCCCTTAATCAGGAGGAATAAGCCAGTAATTCAGAGGTAATGCGTCTAGGTATTCGACAGAGGTAATCACACAGAGGATTGTGAAAAACCTTCATTAAGAAAAACGCTGTGGCTGAGGACCCGGTTGCTAGGCGACCAAAAGCTCCTGCAGCAGCCTCTCTGGTAAACCACCACTTGGGGTGCCTGGCAACAGGCCACAGGCCCCGCCCAGCCCCTCCCCAGCCCCTCAGCAAGTGATCCAGATGCTTTTGTGTGTGTGGAAGGGAGAGATGTCATCTGCCATGATTCTATTACATTTGTAAAATCTGACACAACTTCGTGCCTAAGGACCTCCCATTAGCTGGTTTAAAACACTAAATCGGATGTTTAATTCTAATAAAGAATGGGCTTTCAGGAAATAAAATGAAAATGCTTGTGTATTGTGAAGCACACAGCCTTTCTGAAATGAAGCCAGTTCTCACCTTCCTCTAGTATGTAGGTCGTCTGCAGTTGTTCTCTGTAAGGCATCCTCATACAAGGGCGAGGAGGGTCCCGGGCCTAGCGGACTCAGTGCTGTTTCTAAGTCCCTGGACTTTCCCAGGTCTGTGTTGGTAGAAAGGGAAATTATATACATTAGCAGGATAAAGTAGGGGCTTTCCAACATCTTAGGAGGTTCAATAAGAATTGGCTCTGATACAGGCTGTTCAGAGGCAAACAAGAATCAGCTATGAGAATGTTTTCTTTAAAATAACAAAACAACTTCCCTCCAAGTCACAGCACAGAAACAAATTACAGAAAAATTAATGCCAACGGTCTTGTGGAGGCCATAATAGAGAAAGACGCAGGAAAACCAAGGGCAAATAATGTGGAAATTTTCGGATTAGTAATCAGTAGTTTGCCTGAACTCCAGTGGGGAGGGTGTCTCTGGCACCTGTAGTTATTAGACACGGATCACTGTTGCTACTTGCTCAGTTATGTGTTGGGTTAAAGTGCAAGAGATGCATACATCCAGGATGCCATCATCCTCTGTGTCAGCCCACAGTAGCGGGGCTGACACCATGCTACAGGTCCATAGCGGGTGTTGGCCCAGAATTGGATGTTGGGATGGGCTGATGTGCTAGTGGACCATGTCCTGAGCACCACGTATTTCCAGTCCAGAGTTGCATGCCCATCCTTAGACACTTCATCTCGGATATCTGTTGCCAGTCGAAGGGTCCTCTGATCTAGGCTGGTTCATGATAGGGACAAGCTTAGGACTGAAAGAACTACCCAACTGTAGGGCCCTGAAAGGCTACGTTTTATGTGACGAGAGACACAAAACAGCCTCTGCCCATCAAAATGTACCCAACTTTTATATACAAAGCATGGCCCAGTAAGGTCATATTGGAAAAAATGAAGTCACTCAGGCTTGTCTGACTCTTTGCAACCCCATGGACTGTAGCATACCAGTCTCCTCTGTCCATGGGATTTTCCAGGTAAGGGTACTGGAGTGGGTTGCCATTTCCTTCTCCGGAGGATCTTACTGACCCAGGGATCGAACCCGGGTCTCCCATATTGCAGGCAGACACTTTACCATCTGAACCACTAGGGAAGCCACAAGGTCACAAGGTCACGTAAATAAATATTCTTATTGTCAGCAATAAGACAATAAAGACAGCAATCATTCCTGGGTCTGTCATTGTCTCTGACTTGCTGGTTCGTGTTTTCTGAAGAAGATGGAAGACTGATAAGGATTGAGTTGATTGAAGGACACAGGGATTCTTCCTCCTTTGTAGGTCCGAGAGCATTCTCAGAATACAGGTTCCTCCATACCTGAACAACTTCTGTGTAAATATGTAGCTCAGGTTAAAAGGCTGAAAGGCGTAGTTGAAAAGGCATGTGATGAAAAATGAAAAGAAATTCTCCTCTATAAAAAGACTGTGTACCACATAATGTTCGAAGACACTTTAGTAAAAATGTGTTTACTGCATTCTAAGACCATTGGTTTCCACATGAATATACATCATTAAAATATGTGAGAAAACAATTTAGTGAAAGCAGTTTCTGGGAAGGGCTATTGTAGGAGGTACAATAGTGAGCTCCTTCTAATAAGAAACTATAGTAATGGAATAATACATTCATCACAGGAAGCCATAAACAAGAATTGTGTTTTGTAACCCTGAGTCATGGAATATATTATTTAATAACAAAATCAAGTCAAGTATCTACCCTCATTATTTTGTGTGATAATGACTATTCCTTTTTTTTTTAAGATGATTGATTTTGAAAGAACCCAAACAGCATGTGAATTCAAAATAAAATTTGAATTTTCTTTTCATTAACAAATGTGTATCTATGTCTTGGGTTTGGAATTTTAATTCAGTTGCTAGTGATTGTTCCTGTTACCAAGATTCATTCTCTTCCACCTACCATTAAATAATCTGTTATTATTGTTGCTGCTGATGATATTCTGCCTAAACTAGAACACTCCCCAAAGCAAATTTCTTAGCTAAATCAAGTGGCGCTTTATAAGACCCTAGCAAACAGTTGCAAACAGATAAGCATGAGATGATTCTCAAGACTGAAATCTCCGTGGATCCCCATGTGATTGTACCAAGAGCAGAGTGCTCATTGGTAATATTCCATTAATTCATACACTGTCACAGTAAATGACAACATGGACTGCCCTATTGACTTTAAAGCCATCTTTTTTAGTTTCCATGATTGTATCGTGAAGTGGGTACTGTTATTGTCTCTGCTTTGCAGATTAAAAAAAGACAAGGATTGGAAAGTTAATTATTTGATTCAGTATTACGTACCTGGCGCATGGTGGAACTGGCACTCAAAACCAGCTTCCTCGGCCTTAAGGGTCATTTTTTTCCCCACTCAGTTTTGCCCACTGAGATCCTCCTTTTAATTTAGTCATTACAGCCCCTGTTGTCAATGTACTATCTTTTTTTCTGGCATCTCTCCTCTTAAAAAACAAAAAGTTTTCTTGTTGGATGAAAGGTGGAGAAAAGGCTACTTTCATACATTATTACTAAGACTGTAAATTGGAGCATCCTTTTTACAAAACAGTTTGGCAGTATGTATCAGAAGCCTTAAAAACATATAAGCCATTTGACAAAGAGATTTCACTTCTAGTAATTTATCCTAAAAAAAATCTGGACAATACTCAAAGATATACATTTGAGAGTGTTTATGGAAGCATTTTGGTAAAAAAATAAAAAGAGAGAGAGACAGAGAGGAAGAAGATTAACTCTAGCAATAAATTATTGATTTTAAATTATAAAATTAGAATAAATGAACACCACTAAGTCATGACTGAACTTTATTGATATGGAAATATTCAAATATAGTAATGCAATAGAAAGGTCTGACATTTGTATGTACATGTGTGTGGGCATAATACTGGGAAGGTTAACTCTAAAATGTTAGCGGTGGTTGTCTCTGGAGAATGCGTTGACAATTTTTTTACTGCTCATACATATTTTGAAGATTTAATAGTAAGCCTGTATTAATAATATAATTTGAGGGGAACATTTTATATCTTTACAATGAACCAACTCATTAAACATTCAGACTGGAGCCACTTGTGTTGTTAGTTTCAGCCACAAGGGACAAAAATCCTCAAAAAGTGGCTCATGTAAAGTAGAGTTCCTTTCTCTCTCATGTAAAGTTGGAGTATGTCATTCAAGGGTTGTTATGCTTGTCTGTGTTCTACAGAGGCAGAATCCTTCCACCTTTTTGCTCCACCTTTCAGAACTTCCATTTCCAAAATTGCCTCCTAGTCTAAATGGCTGCTGTAGTGCTAACCCTTACATCAACATTCCAGCAAGCAGGAAGGAAAAAAAAACAGAAAGTTTCTGCTTGCATTTCATGGACAGTGTATAATTACATGATTCAAGATGAGCTTCAAAAATGAAAAAGAATTAGTTCTTTTCTTTTTTTTTTTGATGGTCATAAAATTTTCTTACTTTGGAAGACAAGGAGAACAGATATGGAGTGACAACTGGCAGTCCCTGCCATACTCCCCAGGAACTTCAGTTCCATAGGATTTATGGCCCTGGATAACACACTGTTGTTACATGTGTACCTCATGTAGCTACTGTTATATTAACCAAGCTAGATCTTGTGTATTCAGAGAACCAATGAGAAATTGACCATATTTGCATTTTCTTCACTTTATGTCATACAAAGAAGTGACCTTGAGAGAACACTTTCACTAAAAATTAATTTGATTCATTTGATTTTGGTTGACTGGAAAAAAAATGATTTAACACAGAAAATTAGTCTGCTGCTGATGAAAGCAAATGTGTGCCCCAGAGATTTTTTGCCCCCTGATAAGAGAAGAGAATGCTTATACAGAAAGTTCCCACCTAGTGACTGGCAGGATTGCTTTTGTCTTTTCTCCTTCAAAGGAGACTTCCAGACATTTGACAGGTATTTTAAAAGGCTCTTATACATGTTTGTGTGTCACCCAATGTATGTATTCTGAGAATGAGCCTATTTGTGATGCCTGTGCTTGATTCTGTCACTAAGCATACCTTTTAAGATTCATTCTAAAGGGAATCAAAATCCTGTAAATGGACAGCTGAAAAAAATCATTTGTATTTGGGACTTTGAATCAGAGAAGCTTTGTGTAAAGATATACTTTCACTTTGTCATTTTAAAAATACATATATGAGGGCTTTCATGGCAGGTCAGTGGTTAAGACTCAGTGCTTCCACTGCAGGGGGCCTGGGTTTGATCCCTGGTGGGAGATCTACCATCCTGCATGCCTCATGGGGAAAAAAGAAATGATCTACCACCTCTGTTACCAGGGGTTTGAAGTTATAAATCCTAGGTAATGGGATCTTGGCATCATCTCATATTTCCATCAATAATTACCCTTATGATCACAGGGTCAGAGTAACAGGAAGGCATAAATATGGCAAAGAAAATGTTAAAGTGAACTCAGACAGAAATAAAACAGTGAGTGCTTGTAGTTGTGACTTTTCTTAAAAGATAAAGAGCCATAATTCCACCCTATTCCACCACACTCGCACATGCACCCCTAAGGAATTGAAAAGAAAATATATATTAGTGGGAAAATACTTATAAGTGGTAAATGCCTTCCAGCTATTATTGGTAGATAACTAAATTTTGAGGTATTGCAGTATAAGTTAGGTAACCTACACATCCAGCAAGTTGGCTGTCCAGTTCAATGACTGTCAAATTTTAGTATCCTGTACAATCCTGAATTTCATCATGTATGTCTTTTAAGATAAAAAAAAAACCTACTTCTTCCCTTCATAAATGTGTACATAAAGTCTTTGCTGAGCAGATTAATTGTGGCCTATGTAAACTGATTTCACAAAGACTTTTAAGTGCTTTGTCCTTCTCCTACCATTCAAACAGCCCTCCCCTCTTCCTCTAGGCTACATGCACATTTCTTACTTATCTTGAGCATGTTTTTCTTTTGGTTCAGTGAGAACTGTCCATTAAATAAAGATAAAAAGTTGCCATTTTTTTGTTAAAGCATGTCATGCTTTGGTATTCTAATTATCATTTTCTCTGAGAGCTAATATATAATAACCAACATAATAGGAATAAGATACCTACTGTAAAGTCTCATGGAGAAGATATTTGAGGAATTCTATGCAGAGCGTATTCAAGGCAGAAAGGACCGGATACATAGCAAGTGCTCACTTAATGCAAGCCATTATCCTTATTATTATTATGCACTCAAGTTTGCAGTGTTAAAATGAACATCACTGGAGTGACTCATGCTGTAAATATAAAAGTGTAAGAAGACAAATCTTTGATAACATAAAAATGTAAGAAGCTTGAGTCAAAGTTAGAGTTCTCGATGTTCCCTTGGAAGTGTTTCTGACTCATCTCCCTCTTTGTCTTGAAGATGTTTCATGAAGACGCTGCTGGTGGGTGGCAGCTGGTAGCCGTGGACGTCAACAAGCCCCAGGGACGCGCCCCAGCCTGCCTCCAGGTGCGGAACAGTGCCATTTCTAAAACTCACCCCACAAAAGTCTTTGACTTATTTTACACAGGGAAACCCATAGCGCTCCAAGCTCTAGATCTGTCCAAGTTTGTGGGCAGTATTTTGCTCCATCCTGTACTCCCAGGACCTAGCATCTCTTTAGATAGACACTAGGGATTTGGTAACTTTCCGGCGGACGCATGCACACAGGTAATAGACCAGTGGTACTGAATCAGTGAGGAATTTTGTGGTCGCACTGAATCTTATAAAACTTGTCTTCTCCAAAGGCCTGAGTTATTTGGAGGGAAGGGGCAGTCAAGATCATACTTCGCTTACGTGGGTGCCTCGCCATGTTCCTGGGAAGGAACTGTGTGTAACATAGTCTGCTGTTCTTTGTCTCTAAGCTTTCTAAGAAATGTGATGTAAGAAGAGTGGGTCAGAAAGATCCCCTGGAGAAGGGCATGGCAACCCACTCCAGTATTCTTGCTTGGATAATTCCACGGACAGAGGAGCCTGGCAGGCTACAGTCCACGGAGTCGCAAAGAGTTGGACACAACTGAGTGACTAACGCGCACTTTCACCCATAATATGGGGATGGGTTTATTACCTGCTCCAGGATGAAAACACACCTTCTGTAATTCCTCTGGGTCTTTCTCCAGGTGGGGTCTGGTACATTTCAAGGATTGACAAATAAGAAGCAAAATACTGTCCTCTGAACCATTACTGTAGGCTTTACTTATATGGCAGTTTAATCATAAATTTATTTGTTTCTATCCATTAAAAGGATGGATCAGAAAAAGAGGAAGAGTTTATGAAGAATATTGATACTATTAAATACCATCCTGTGCTTCTCTTTCTGTCATATATTTGATGGTGACAGTGCTGCAAATAATTCAGTTTATATTCCCCTGTAGCTCAGTTGGTAAAGAATCTCCGCAGCACAGGAGACCTGGGTTCAATCCCTGGGTTGGAAAGACCCCCTGGAGAAGGAAATGGCAACCCACTTTGGTATTCTTGCCTGGAGAATCCCATCGATAGAGGAGCCTGGTGGGCTACAGTCTATGGGGTCTCAACAGTCAGCCACGACTTAGCTTCCAAACCACCATAACTACCTCTACTACTGCTATTACTACAGTAATAATAATAATAGTAACAAGCAGTGTAGTAACGGCAGCTTCTTGCCTAAAGAGTACTTTCCCTTACAAGATTGATTAATCCACCAGCTGATATTTACTGACACAAAGATAGTCCTGAACAAGACAAGCATGGCCCCTCTCTTCATGGAGCTTACAGGGTCCTACAGGGAGTGAGGAGAAAAACCAGCACTGAATTATGCTCAGTCATGTCTCACTCTTTGGGGCCCCATGGACTCTAGCCCGCCAGACTTCTCTGTCCATGGAATTTTCCAGGCACGAATACTAAAATGGGTAGCCATGCCTTTCTCCAAGGCGTCTTCCGGACCTGGGCATCGAACTCGCATCTCTTATGTCTCCTGTATTGACAGAGTCTTTGCCACCAGTGCCACCTGGGAAGGCACAGTATTGAGCTAGCAATCCCAGGAATGATGGCTGTTCTAAAGAAGAAGCAGGGCGTGCTGTGGGCCCAGGCCATTTGCAGTCCTTGCTCCTCGGACTCAGTGGATGTCGCAGTATTTAAACCAAGACCAAGGGAATGGGGCAGAGAATGACTTATGGTGAGCCCGGTGCTGTGGAAAGATTGGCATCGCCTACTGGCCTCCACAGAGGAGGATGTGGAGACCCAGATCGCCACCTGAGTCCCTTGACCTTGATGGAGGTCAACACGGAGTCGCCAGGCCTCGTGCCTGACCTTCTGGCTCCTTGCCCCATGCTCTCTCCCGCTGAGAATAAGGTGCCAAGGAAAACACTAATTTGTAACAGAAATAAACAATCAGCCTGCTAGGAGAGCCAAATCAGCGTCTTCTGTGCCCCAGAGGCACAGGCTTTAAAGTCTAGTCAGTGTGTGTTAATGGATGCCTCGAGGCTGCTGTCTGGAATCCAGAGGCCCAGCCTCTGCACTGTGAAGATTTGAGGGGTCAAGAGTTAGCGGGCAAGGAGGTGTGGTGGGGGTCACGGCGCTGAGCAGCAAGGTCAGTGGAGGAGGGGACGGACATCAGACCAGCCAGGCGTGGGTGTGGCATCGGGGAGACCCGAGACAGCCCTGAGTGGGTGTTGCGGCATGCCTGGTAAATTATATGAATGATGATACGTGTGGCGTGAGACACCGGAGAATGAAGACAGACACTTCGGGATGAGGCTCCCTTCGGCTCAGCAGCCCACATGGGGTCCTGATCAGCTCCCAGGTTTGGTCCAGGAGGAGCCGATTTGAAAGAATACGAATGAAAAGCGTGATGGCCCAGGGGTCACCTGTTTGTATCGGGCATGACGAGACTGTGACTAAAGAGAAAGAGCACACGTCTACTTCTGGGTGAAAAATGAATGAATTCTTAATTCACTTATTAAAGAGAAAGAAAAGCAAGTCAAGAATAAGTATTGAAGGTACAATGGTCGTGAAATACTCACTCGGCTTTTACTGATGATTAACGTCTAAAACTAGGAAACAGGAAATTTTTCATCTGAACCACCCACTCACTCACTGCCCCGCCCCCGCTCCATCCCGCCTGGAATGTCGTTCTGTCTGCCTTTCCCCACTTGCCTGTGCTCTGCTGAGAGGCTCGTTGTCTGGGGTCACCCCTTTTCCTGCCTGAGGTCCTGGCTATGGGAACAAGACGGCTGGAAGTGATGGGAATGTGAATAAGCCAAGCCCCATTCCTGATTCCCTTTCATTTTTTTTCTCTTTTAGTTTTTATTAATATTGAATAGAAATTATTTTACAACTGACCTTTTTTTTAATTGAAATATGATTCAGATAGCTATAAAATTCACCAGTTTAAAATGCATGATTCAGTGACCTTTAGTACATTCAAAGAGTTGTGTAACCATATATACGTCAGTTGATTTTTGACAGGGTACCAAAACTATTCAATAGGGGAAAAAATAGTTTTTTCAACTGATAGTACTAGGACAACTGAATATCCACATGCAGAGGAATGAATTTTCTGATACACAAAAATTAATTCAGAGTGGATCACAGATCTAAATGTAAGAATAAAACTGTAAAACTCATGACACTAACAAAAAAGTAAAAGTAGCCCTCAAATGATGAGAGAAAATATTTGCGAATCTGTTTCTGTTTGTGCTGCAACAGTCTCCAGCACAGGACCACTCACATAACCTCTCAGCCTGCCTCCCAGCTGCAGACGTCCTTACTTCGTTCTGTGACGTAATACCCAAGACAGCATCTTTCCTATGATGTAATACTCAGGACAGCACCTTTCCTGAGGGCGAACAAACCACCCCGTTGTAGCCTCTTAGAGAATAGGTTTTGAAGGTGGAGATATTTCAACTATGCTACTTAGCATATAACCTTGAGCATATTTCTGTACATGGGGGATAGTACGTCCTCCTTGGCTGGTGAAAAATTCAGTGAGCATGTATATTCTAGTCAAGAATTGTTTGCTTGCAAGGATCAGACCATATGGTCTCAGGGAGCATTTACTGTGAGTATAGCCAGGCCTGCCAGGGGACTATGCTTACACGATTTCTCATCTTTGTTTCTGTTTGTGCATTTGTCTCTTTTTTCTCACCAAAAAGACTAGCTTCCTTTTTTTTTTTTTTTAATGCTTATTGCCCCAATATGGCAGATTATGACTGAGTTTAGTAACCTCCCTGTCTCTTATACACATCTGGTGGAGCTGTGGTGGTTTGTGTGCTGACCCNTCTCTGCTTTTGAATATGCTGTCTAGGTTGGTCATAACTTTTCTTCCAAGGACTAAGCATCTTTTAATTACAAAGGTTAAAGGGACTTAAATAGGCAAGAAATACAGGAGAAGAAAAAAATCTACAAAATTAACCCCACACAATTAAGATAATGACAAAATGAGCATATTATCAATAATTACTTTAAATGTAAATGTATTAAATGCTACAGCAAAAAAACACAGGCTGGCTGAATGGATACAAAAACAAGACTCATATATATGTTGTCCACGAGAAACCCACTTTAGACCTAAAGACACAAATAGACTGAAAGTGAGAGGATGGAAAAATATATTCCATGCAAATTGGAAACAAAAGAAAGCTAGAGTAGCAATCCTCATACCAGATTACGCACCCAACATAGGAGCACCTCAATCATAAAACAAACACTAACAGACATAAAAGGAGAAATCGACAGTAACACAAAAATAGTAGGAGACTTTAACACTCCCACCAATGGACAGATCATTAAAACAGAAAATTAATAAGGAAACACAAGTCTTAAATTATGCATTCTGGAGTAACAGGCAAATTTGGCCTTGGAATATGGAATGAGGCAGGGCAAAGCCTAATAGAGTTTTGCCAAGAAAATGCACTGGTCATAGCAAACACCCTCTTCCAACAACACAAAAGAAGACTCTACACATGGACATCACCAGATGGTCAACACCGAAATCAGATTGANGCATGCTAAGGTCCTTGCCCTGAAAATCAGATCATAGCTTCCTCAGTGCAGTGACCTCTGACCCCTTGATTATATTCGGTTGGTTTCTCTCTGATTCCAGCTGTTTCCACTGTAGCTTTCACATGATAATCAGTGAGCAAATATTGCAAGGGGGGTTATATGTGGATGTGCCCATGAGTGTGCTTTCAGGAAGAAAAGCACACAATCTCACACACAGCGGACACAAATTCTTACTCTCCCCTTACGCAGCTGTCAGCGATCCCTCCCCAAAACACATGCACACACACACACCCTCATCTTTATTTTTTTTATTATTATTATTTTATTTTCTGTCTGCTCCACTCACTATGTCAGATCTTAGTTCCCCGACCAGGGATCAAACCTACACTCCATCCATTGGAAGGTGAAGTCTTAATCACTGGACCACCAAGGAAGTCCTTCATCCTCATTTTTCTAACTGTAGAACCGAAAATGAGCTTCCCTGGTGGCTCAGCTGGTGAAGAATCTGCCTGCAATGAGGGAGACCTGGGTTTGGTCCCTGGGTTGGGAAGATCCCCTGGAGAAAGGAAAGGCTATGCACTTCCGTATTCTGGCCTGGAGAATTCCATGGGCTTATAGTCCAGGGGGTTGCAAAGAGTCAGACATGACTGAACGACTTTCACTTTCGGAGCATAAAACAGCTTGTTTGGGGTGGGGGTGGGGTGAATGGAAGAAAAAAATTATTCTATAAAAGCACAGAATGAGAATTAAGAACAGGAAGAAAAAAATAGCTAAAGGCAATACAGCACAAGATGTAAGAAGGTAGCTAAGAGTTTAATCGAAAAAGACATACATGCGTAGTCACCTGTGAGTCTTGAAACCAGTATGGCCAAATAAACTAAGGAGAGGCCGCTACTGTGTACAACCTCAGTTGTAAATATGCCATACATATATATTTAAATATATATTCCATTCTATGTGTATTCAATATATATGCATTTCAAATAGTAATTATACTCAGAATAGATACTAGCAGACTAACAAAAAATAAAATGAAATTATTAGTGCTGTTTTTAAATTTATTCACCTATCTTACTGTGTTTAAATGGTTTTTTTGTCTTTGATTTTTGATCCTCATTGGAAGAAAGAAATATTCAGATCATCTTAAAATTATTTGTTTCAGATGCTCACAAACTAAATTCCTGTATCATTGTATACATTCATCTTCTCATTCAAGTAAGTCCTAACAGATAGTCTTGCAAGACAAATCTCCATCAAATATTTGTGGCATTGTCACCTTTGGAAAAATGAGGGTACTTTGTTCTTGCAGGTCTTGATTTCTGGGGTTAAATATGCAGCTTCTTTAAACTGTCATCCAGGGTTTGAAATTGCCATGTATTTTCTCAGTGTTCAACACAATTGCTACCATCCTAGAGTCTGGAAAAGCAGCATGAGTCTCTCCCTGCCCTAAGGCTGATGACAGGTTTGGACAATGTAAAAAACTTCAGTCATTTTGTACTTGCTGTATTTCTGGTATGTTTTTTCCAAACCTGCAAATTTCTTAAATACTTGAAGGTTTTCAAAGTGAGTCTTCCACTTCGAGATACTATATAGCTTAAATTTTTAAACTGATTTCTGCATTCATCAAATGTAGCAACCTAACTCTTCTTTGACATTGGGTATAGAGTTATTTGAGAAAAACACCTAATCAACTTCATTTTTGAGTTTGTGATTTCCCTCTTGAGTTTAAAACAAAGGTTTTATGTTTACCCGCCCACTATTGAAACCTGAAATAAAAAGAAACATATAAAAATAAATTTCAAGTGATTCTGTATGTAGACATTTTAATTAGCTTTGGAATGTCAATTGGTAAACAAACCAAGGGAACATTTCATACAAAGATGGGCTTGATAAAGGACAGAAATGGTATGGACCTAACAGAAGCAGAAGATATTAAGAAGAGGTGGCAAGAATATACAGTTCTTTTTGTACAGAAGAACTGTACAAAAAAGAGCTTCATGACCCAGATAAGCACAATGGTTGATCACTCACCTAGAGCCAGACATCCTGGAATGTGAAGTCAAGTGGGCCTTGGAAAGCATCACTATGAACAAAGNAAATTGAAGATGATGGCATCCGGTCCCATCACTTTATTGGAAACAGATAGGAAAACAGTGGAAACAATGTCAGACTTTATTTTGGGGGGCTCCAAAATCACTGCAGATGGTGACTGCAGCCATGAAATTAAAAGACGCTTACTCCTTGGAAGAAAAGTTATGACCAACCTAGATAGCATATTGAAAAGCAGAGACATTACTTTGCCAACAGAGGTCCGTCTAGTCAAGGCTATGGTTTTTCCAGTAATCATGTATGGATGTGAGAGTTGGACTGTGAAGAAAGCTGAGTGCCAAAGAATTGATACTTTTGAACTGTGGTGTTGGAGAAGAGTCTTGAGAGTCCCTTGGACGGAAAGGAGATCCAACCAGTCCATCCTAAAGGAGATCAGTCCTGGGTGTTTAATGGAAGGACTTTGGCCTCCTCATGCAAAGAGTTGACTCATTGGAAAATGAGTCATCCCTCCCTGATGCTGGGAGGGGTTGGGGGCGGGAGGAGAAGGGGTCGACAGAGGATGAGATGGCTGGATGGCATCACCAACTTCATGAATGTGAGTTTGGCTGAACTCCTGGAGTTGGTGATGGACAGGGAGGCCTGGCGTGCTGTGATTCATGAGGTCGCAAAGAGTCGGACACGACTGAGCGACTGAACTGGAACTGAAGTGGAATGTCAATTAAAGTGTCTTTGAAGATCTTAAAACAATCATGCTTTTAAGTGTCCCGTCTAGTGTCTGTTGTTAAGACCCTCAACTTTTCACTGAAGTATTCATGAGGACAAGCAGAAATGCCCCATAATTCTGATCTAAGCACCTTTTGTCCCAGTCTATGCAGTAACTGTTTGGTCAGTGGAGCTGTTGTGGGAAACGTAGATAATGTTCGCCCCTGCACTCTGGCATTGCACTTCTCCTTAACTGCAAGTCAGAAACAGAGGGCCCTAAGCGGGGAGGCCCAGGTAACAAATATACTGACAGAGGCTCATTTCCGCGCTGTGAGTGCTCCCGCATGGCCCAGAGATGCTCACTGCCTTCGTGGGAGGCCACCTGTGGATTTCCTTCTGCCTTCTCATTCTCCAAGAACATGCCCAGGGCAGGCAGAAGGGAAAGGCAGAGTTTCTAAGGATAGCTATTGGTTCTGTTTTTAATATTGCTATAAAAAATGGGCGTAGGCTCAGTTGCATACAACTCTTTGCAACCCCATGAACTGTATAGCCCGCCAGGCACCTCTCTCCATGGAACTCTCCAGGCAAGAATACTGGGTGGGTTGCGATTCCCTTCTCCAGGGGATCTGCCTGACCCAGGGACTGAACTTGCGTCTCCTGCATGCTTTACCGCTGCGCCACCTGGGAAGCCCATTGCATAAAGCCCATTTCCTGTTTCACACAAATCCTTTGTATTGGACAGAATTATTTTGTACATTGATTGTAAAAGTAGCAACTATCCAGATGTCTTCTAAGGAAGGGGAGGGGAAGGCATAGCACTTGCAAACAGGAGATCTATTTTAGGCTTTGTGCATTTGCTCTTGTTCTTGGGCTCGTGGCTCATAGGCAGGATGGTTTCTGAGAATTCCACCTTGTAATTGCATTGTTCTCCAAATATGTTTATTTTGAAATCTAACTAAAACACAGCTTTTAGTAGCTGGCTGAGACAGTGTTCAGTGCATGAAATTTGTTTACCAGGGTAGGGTATTTTATTCGTTCAAGCAGTGATTTAAAGAAAGATTTAAGGACTTCCCCAGTGGTTCAGTGGTAAAGAATCCTCCTGTCAGGCAGGAGACATGGGTTCAGTCCCTGATCAGGGAAGATCCCACGTGCCACAGAGCAACTAAGGCCGTGGTCCACAATTATTGAGCCTGTGCTCTACAATAAGAGCACTTTCCCACTGCAGTGAGAAGCCAGAGCGTCACAGCTGGAGAGGACCTCCTGCTCGCTGCAACCAGGGAAAAGCCCAAGCGACAGTGAAGACTAGCACAGCCATAAATAAAGAAGTAAAATTATGTTTTTTAAAAACCTGGAATCTTTAAAAACAAAAGAAAGATTTGAGTTCTGAGCTGTACTATTGTGACCTCCTAGGCCACTGTTTTGATTTGTTAGATTTCTGCCTACAGAGTCTTCAGAATGTTTCAGGCACTATTCTCTCGGAAAGCTTACTGAACAAATGAATAAGAAGAACTCTTATGGAATCCTTAAGCATTCATGCCAAGGATTCATGCCATGTGTCAAAAATGAGACAACTTAAGACCTTTTTGAAAATCTATAAATTTCCCTGATCCCTCCCAAGATCACTTATCTCTTTCACTTGATTTCTCCCCTTATATCTTCTTACCTTCCCCGTAGGGCTTCGCTGGTGGTGCTAATGGCAGAGTACACACCTGCCAGTGCAGAAGACATGAGAAACTCAGGTTCAGTCCCTGGCTTGGGAAGATCCCCTGGAGGAGGGCATGGCAACCCACTCCAGTATTCTTGCCTGGAGAATCTCATGGACAGAAGAACTTGACAGGCTGCAGTCCATGGGGTCGCAAAGAGTCAGACACGACTGAGTGACTCAGCACACACACACCTTCTCCNGGAAGATCCCCTGGAGGAGGGCATGGCAACCCACTCCAGTATTCTTGCCTGGAGAATCTCATGGACAGAAGAACTTGACAGGCTGCAGTCCATGGGGTCGCAAAGAGTCAGACACGACTGAGTGACTCAGCACACACACACCTTCTCCATAAGCAACTGACTGTGTCTCTACCTTTAAATAACTAGAGTGTTTTCAAATACAGCAATAATAATAAGTATTGTGGAGTGTAAGATGCCTGCTCCAACATCTACACCGTTTAGACTCCAGCCTGTTTAGACTCTATGCTAAACAGCCTCATTTATATTCATGTTCCAGCCTAGAGATGTAGATGTTATCACACCCATTTCTCCTGTAAGAAAACTGAGTCACAGAGAAGTTAAATCAGCACAGAATCAAGATTTGAACTCAGCTCAGACTGTCTTCAAACTTGATATTCTTTTCCTTCGTGGAGATCTTAGACCCTCCAGTGGGGAACAGCTTTCCTTCGGCTTTCAGACACAGGATTCACAAGCTTACGCCCTCTATTAAATCACAAACGCTAGACATGGGAGCGACTTCTCTTCTTTCATATGTGAATCAGAGTCCGCTGCGTGTTGACTGCCTGATAGGGGGCAGGAGAGCATTGGCTTTGGACTCACCTGGGTCTAGTTTCTGACTCTGTGAACTTGGAAATGGACGCATCCTTACCTGTTTCTCCGTAGATGAGGGTATAACAAATGCACCATTTTTCACAGAGTTGTTGAGGAGTAAATGAAATTTTCACCCCAGCATGTGTTATGCTTGGAATGAGACTTGGCACAAACTGAGCCCTCAAATATGAGCTCTTATTTTGAGAACCCATTTTGTCGGTATCAGTTTGAATTAAGTGAGGATCTCTTGCCAGGTTTGGCACAGACTTCTGTATTTGAAAGCATTCCCTTCACAGTAGGACTCAGAACTAATATGAAGAAAAGTGACCTTCCCTCTTCTCCTGCATGAGGTTGGACTTGGTATCATTGCTTCAGAGCCAGCGTCTCATTCCACATCCTGAAACAAAGCAGGATGAAAACCTTGCTTGGCATCATGAGTTTATATTTGCAGTAATACATTTTGCAGAGGCCTTGACTGGCAAGTGGCCTTGGGTGAAATCCTTCGATCAGGTAGAATTTGGGGGCACTGGGCCGATGCCCGCAGTCCTATTTTGTAGGGGGTGATTTGAGCCAGTGTGTGTCAGAATCACAAACAGGGCTTGGTTTAGTTTCCTAGTTCTTACTGTGACAAATTTCCACATACTTAGTGATTTCAAACAACCCAGATTTATTATTTATGGTTCTACAGATTTGAAGTCCAAAATGGTTTCCCTAGTCTAAGATCAGGGTATGAATAAGGCTTAGTACTTATAAAAATTTTAGGGAAAAAAAAACAAAACGATTGCTTTGCCTTTTCCAGATTCTAGACGCCTCCCGCATCCCTACAGTAAGTCTGTGCTGGTGCCTTCATGAAAGGGAAAGTGGCAGTTGCTCCGTTGTGTCTGATTCTTTGTGACCCCATGGACTGTAGCCTGCCAGTCTCCTCTGTCCATGGAATTTTCCAGGCAAGAATACTGGAGCGGGTTACCATTTCCTTCTCTATGTGGTGGTTTAGTCGCTAAGTGTGTCTGACTCTTCATAATCCTCTCCAATGGCTGAAAGCATGACTCATACTTTTGTCTTCAAGCCAAACTGGTTTGGTTGATTTTGATCTTAGAGTTGAAGGGGATAGGGGAAGTAGGCATACATTTTTGTGATGAGGTACTATATTAATATATGGTCATAATATTATAGTCAATATTTGCTATATATTTTATTGGATGGTTACTTTTAGAATCATGAAATTGTGAATTTGTAAAAAATTTTATAGGTCACCCAGGTTTTCATCTGCAACTCAAGGAGTATCCTCTGCAACAGACCTTCTCAAACTTTAGGATCCACAGTAATCATGGCTAAAGATGCAGATTCTGATTCAGTAGGTCTGGGATGGGGCCAGAGACGCTGCATTTCTAATACACTCCCAGGAAGCTGCTGGTCCAGGGACCACACTTTGAGTAGCAAGGCTTCTGAGCATTCCTGACATTGCTGCCTTGGGGATGATTCTGTTATAGTCTCTTCTTCGTATTTTGGTAATTCCAACTGTCACATACGAAATCAGTAGTTCTTGGATCAAAGCCAGACTCAAAATAGATGCAAAACTTTTCTGATGTTTTAAAAATATAAGTCAAAATGACATCGCAGTTGAAGGGAATTTTTAAAAGTAGGATGTGTATGTAGGATCTGAAGAGTCTTATATTAAGCATCTCTCTCTATATATAGAGAGATTATATATATATGTATGTATGTACTTTCCAGGTGGCGCTAGTAGTAGAGAACCTGCCTGCTATGCAGGAGAGGTAAGAGATGCAGGTTCAGTCCCTGGGTCGGGAAGATTCCCTGGAGGAGGGCCTGGCAACCCACTCCAGTATTCTTGCCTGGAGAATCTCATGGACAGAGGAGCCTGGCAGACTACAGTCTATGGGATCGCAAAGAGCTGGACACAACTGAGCAACTGAGCATGTATATATATGTGTACATGCTAAGTCGCTTCTGTTGTGGGCTGTCATTTCCTACACACACACACACACACACACACACACACACATACACACTATATACATCCATATGTATGTGTATATCTATCTATGTATCCTGCATCCATACTAAATCATACAACTGTGAAATCCCGAGTTAAATGATATTTTGTGGCACTGACAACTTCAACACTTTCCTTTATGTTAAAATTTTTATAACAAAGTGAAAAATTGACGGGTATAAATTTGGACTGTCCTGTAGATGTAAGTGTGAGCCTGAGTGCAGTGTTGCTGGCCATTCCACCTTGAGGAAGCCCATAGCCACGTTCAGACGTTGGCTGAGTTGGACTGAGTTGAATTGGCCCATGTAAACTAGCTCTACCTTTAGAGTCCCTGGTTTTATTATTTAAATTTGGCTACCATACATACTGATCACCTTGATTCTTATTTAATATTTGAAAGTTATTACTGTGGAAGAAGTCAGCTGAACGATGGTGATTATAGCGTATCAAAATCCTTTGTAAGTGATTATTTTAATGACTCTGTACCAACAGGGAAACGTAGACATTTAGACAAAAAACAACCTAATTATAATGACAGCACCAAAGTGAAGCATTGACAGTTACAAAACCAATTTAAAAGTTTTTGACAGCCGTGGCTAAAAGCTTTGTTTAGACCTTTCAGTAATAACAGTTTACTTAAGACATAAATCCACAGCTAAGGAAAATAGAAAGAGAAAGTTGTGGCTTTTCTGTCATGCAGATGAAGTGGAAAGCAGTTGAAATGTTTTTAATAGAACGTTACCTTGGAAAAAGTCTAGAAAAGGAATAATAGTTATGGAATTTTAACTCTCTCAACGCAAGAAAGACTAAATAAAAATTCTAATCAGGATAGAAACTTGCCAGCTGATACGCTTATCAACGTTATGAAGGTCAGTAGTTCCTGCAAGCAAGTTGACGTGCATTTAAATATGTTGACTGACAGCCCTGGAATTTGATTTTGCATTATCCATGAAATAAAGTCAAGGGCAAATAAATGGATGTAAGAACGCATCAGTAGCCATGGTGACACACAGCCTCACTAAATACCTGCTTCTCCAGTGGCTGTGACATCTCTCACATTATTAGACTTTATTGCTTTTATTTATCTCACTTGGTTCTGGACTCAGTCACATATACAGCANTTGGTTGTTTTTTTTTTTTTTTGTCAAATGGTTAAAAAAATCAATCTATATGTTCTCCCACTTTTCTAGGCTTAAAGTTATTTTTTGCTGAGTGGTGCAAAAGGGAAAAATGGACATTTGCTTCTGGCACTGTGACCTTCTCCAGGCCCTGTCCACACTTTCCTCTCTGATTCAGTGTATTTCTGGAACACACTTGTGATATAACCAGCAACCGTTCTCCATAAACACTCAATTTGACAGCAAATAAGAGTTAAAAAAAAAAAAAACTCTCTCATCAATGAAGAGTGCCACACTACAAACACATTTCAATGTGTTTGACAATTTTTTTTTTTGTAAGATGATTTTTTAAAAAGTGATTAATTATCTTTAAAAGATGGGGTACAGCTCAACCCTGTTATTTTCCTTCTGGCTATACACATGAATACACTAATTTTTGTTTTAAAACCAATAGAGTTCTTAGCTATTATGAACTATTGCTGATTTTTAAAAAGAAGTCTATAGCTGGTCCATACATTTTCCAACTAAGACATAGCATCAAACCTCCATATGTTTAAGAAAGCTATATATACCTGTATACATACACACTTATAAACATACACACCGATCCAACTGCACCCTTACCCACAGATGACTAAACCATTTGAAATATGTTGGTAGGGGATGGGGGAAAGGGGCTGGGGAGCATTTTTTTTTTTTTT
>SJYV01054331.1:402370-414252 GCA_006410875.1 Neotragus pygmaeus
TACAGTCTATGGGATCGCAAAGAGCTGGACACAACTGAGCAACTGAGCATGTATATATATGTGTACATGCTAAGTCGCTTCTGTTGTGGGCTGTCATTTCCTACACACACACACACACACACACACACACACACATACACACTATATACATCCATATGTATGTGTATATCTATCTATGTATCCTGCATCCATACTAAATCATACAACTGTGAAATCCCGAGTTAAATGATATTTTGTGGCACTGACAACTTCAACACTTTCCTTTATGTTAAAATTTTTATAACAAAGTGAAAAATTGACGGGTATAAATTTGGACTGTCCTATAGATGTAAGTGTGAGCCTGAGTGCAGTGTTGCTGGCCATTCCACCTTGAGGAAGCCCATAGCCACGTTCAGACGTTGGCTGAGTTGGACTGAGTTGAATTGGCCCATGTAAACTAGCTCTACCTTTAGAGTCCCTGGTTTTATTATTTAAATTTGGCTACCATACATACTGATCACCTTGATTCTTATTTAATATTTGAAAGTTATTACTGTGGAAGAAGTCAGCTGAACGATGGTGATTATAGCGTATCAAAATCCTTTGTAAGTGATTATTTTAATGACTCTGTACCAACAGGGAAACGTAGACATTTAGACAAAAAACAACCTAATTATAATGACAGCACCAAAGTGAAGCATTGACAGTTACAAAACCAATTTAAAAGTTTTTGACAGCCGTGGCTAAAAGCTTTGTTTAGACCTTTCAGTAATAACAGTTTACTTAAGACATAAATCCACAGCTAAGGAAAATAGAAAGAGAAAGTTGTGGCTTTTCTGTCATGCAGATGAAGTGGAAAGCAGTTGAAATGTTTTTAATAGAACGTTACCTTGGAAAAAGTCTAGAAAAGGAATAATAGTTATGGAATTTTAACTCTCTCAACGCAAGAAAGACTAAATAAAAATTCTAATCAGGATAGAAACTTGCCAGCTGATACGCTTATCAACGTTATGAAGGTCAGTAGTTCCTGCAAGCAAGTTGACGTGCATTTAAATATGTTGACTGACAGCCCTGGAATTTGATTTTGCATTATCCATGAAATAAAGTCAAGGGCAAATAAATGGATGTAAGAACGCATCAGTAGCCATGGTGACACACAGCCTCACTAAATACCTGCTTCTCCAGTGGCTGTGACATCTCTCACATTATTAGACTTTATTGCTTTTATTTATCTCACTTGGTTCTGGACTCAGTCACATATACAGCATAATTAATTCTTTGACCTTGGGCAATTTATTTCTCATTGCTGAACAGAAAAATACCTTGGTCACATTTTTTTTTAAACTGCACATCTTAATAGAACATTTATAATACACAAACGCCGATATGAGAGCTGACAGATATTTATACGTTTATGATAACAACTTTTGGAGTAGCCGGTACTTGTCTCCATTTTACTGATGAGAAAACTGAGGCACAGAGAGGTTGAAGAACCTTGCTCAGGGCCACAAAGCTTGTGCGTGGCAGAGTTTGAGGCCCACGCACTTTGGCTCAGAGCCCGTGCTGTGGCTGACTGCAGGGTCATGAAACCACAAGAAGGCACACATTTGGATGCAGAGAGTCGACGGCAAGCTCAGAGGTGTTCTTTTTTCCCTTTTCGTCTTCTCGGGTTCTGCTTTCATTAGGTTCTTTCAGTTGCAAAGATTGAAGAATTCTCAGGTCAAGATCAAGTGGTGTCCACATGTATCTGGAAGAACCAGTGAAGCCCCGAAACGGGGCTCATCGTGGCTCTGTACCCCAGGCAGTTGGTGGCAAGGGGTGTGACTCAGTGACTTGTTCTGTGGTCAGCTTCCCTCTCCTCCTCCTGCTTGCCAGGGTCTTCAGCTTCTACCCCCTTCTTTTATGTATTTCCTGTCCCACAGTGGGCAGGAGCTCCTAAAATGGACTTTGAGCAGATGTGGGTTCAGAGTCTGGCGCTGCTGTGTGCTTGCTGTGTGACCTTGGACAAGTGACTTAACCTGTCTGAACTCTGTGGAAGAAGTGGGTAATACATCCCACTATGTAGGGTTATGGTGAAGATGAAAGAAGTGAAAGAAATAACATGCTTACAGTATTTAGTACATGATAGCTAATAAAAAGCCTCTTGGTGAAAGTGAAAGAAGAGAGTGAAAAAGTTGGCTTAAGCTCAACATTCAGAAAACGAAGATCATGGCATCTGGTCCCAAAACTTCATGGGAAATAGATGGGGAAACAGTGGAAACAGTGTCAGACTGTATTTTGGGGGGCTCCAAAATCACTACAGATGGTGCCTGCAGCCATGCAATTAAAAGATGCTTACTCCTTGGAAGAAAAGTTATGACCAACCTAGATAGCATATTCAGAAGCAGAGATGCCGACTAACGTCCGTCTAGTCAAGGCTATGTTTTTTCCAGTGGTTATGTATGGATGTGAGAGTTGGACTGTGAAGAAAGCTGAGCGCCAAAGAATTGATGCTTTTGAACTATGGTGTTGGAGAAGACTCTTGAGAGTCCCTTGGACTGCAAGGAGATCCAGCCAGTCCATTCTGAAGGAGATCAACCCTGAGATTTCTTTGGAAGGACTGATGCTAAAGCTGAAACTCCAGTACTTTGGCCACCTCATGTGAAGAGTTGACTCATTGGAAAAGTCTTTGATGCTGGAAAGGATTGGGGGCAGGAGGAGAAGGGGACGACAGAGGATGAGATGGCTGGATGGCATCACTGACTCGATGAACGTGAATCTGAGTGAACTCTGGGAGTTGGTGATGGACAGGGAGGCCTGACGTGCTGTGATTCATGGGGTCGCAAAGAGTCGGACATGACTGAGCGACTGAACTGAACTGAACTGAATGTAATAATAGCCATTGTTTTGCGAACACCTGATTATTTTACCTCAAGGTAGGCAGCAGGCTTAGACCAGATATGGATCCAAACTGTGGCTTCGTCTTCAGTATGTGTGTGACAGTGAGAAAGTTATTTAACTTCTCTGAGCCTCGGTTTCCTTCTCTATAAAATTAGCATAACTTCCTAGAACTTTTAGGACATTAAATGATTTCATTTATGTAAAGCACTTACGACAGTTTTGGGCACATAATAATTATAAATATAGACATCAGCTATTATCGGTTGTAGTATAATTTTAAATAACATTTATGCAGAGAGTATAAAGTTCTGGTTATATGAGGTAAGTAAATTATGAACATCTATGGCATAGTACCTGTAGCTATATACTCTATTGTATATTTAAAATTTACTAGGAAGATAGATCTTATGTTGTGTTCTTACCACAAGTAAAAATAATAATATTAACAGAGGAGGCAAGAGGAAGCTTTGGGAGCTGATGGATATGTGTATGGCTTTGATGATGGTCATACTTTCATGGGTGTATATTTTTCCCCAAGCTCATTGAGTTATATACTCTCAATATGAACCACATTTTTTAATATTAACCATACTTTAATAAAGTGGTTTAAAAATAGTAATTAAAAAAATAAATAATCCACAGAAACAATACATTAAAAAATGAATAGATCTTAGGTTTCTCCTGCTTTTCTAGTTCTATGATTTATCTCAAATGCTTTCATTAACAATAGATTTTTCTCTTAGCAGAATAAAGTGCTACTTGTTATGTGGTATCAGCTTTCCAAAAATAATTTCCCATACAGTCAGCAAAAAGGATAAAAGCTTCCTAACTGGCCAGTGAAAATTAAGATATAGGTTATACATAAGTTCAGTGAAATGTATTTTCAGCTTTTAATCAAAAGTCTCTGAAACTATCTCGCCAGGTACTTTTTAGCTGCCTGCAGATAAAAGATTGCTTTTCCCACAATAGGTAGTGACAATCATCAAGTTATCTTAGAAAAGTTGTTCTAGACGTGTGTTTGCCAAGCAGAGGGAGGTTCTGGGGGAGAGAGGGACTGGAGGTTTGGGTTCAGTTCAGTTCAGTCGCTCAGTCGTGTCTGACTCTTTGCGACACCATGAATTGCAGCATGCCAGGCCTCCCTGTCTATCACCAACTCCCGAAGTTCACTCAAACTCACATCCATCGAGTCGGTGATGCCATCCAGCCATCTCATCCTCTGTCGTCCCCTTCTCCTCNTGCATCAGGTGGGATTGCATGGTAAAATATGGCACATCTATCTTTCTGTTAATTGTTGCCCTTCCCAAACCACTGAAAGTAAATTTGATTTTCATCAACAACATAGTAGAGATTTAGTTCACTTAAAAAAAAAAAATAGGTATCACTTTATTCTTGAACTACTGAAACATTCAGAATTTGTTCCACATCTCTTAATTGAGGAGGTGTATCTGAGTTTCCCAACGTGTGCTTGATCCTTATTCCAATCACATTATCTCTTTTCTTTGTATCAGAAACTTCTACACAAGTCAAAGTGGTGAGTTTAATCACACTTGATTTTTTTTATAAAATATTCTCTTTTGAAAAAAATTGATAAAGATGGTTTGGGCTTAAGCCAAGAGTCAACAGAATTTTTTCTTGCAGAGCCAGACAGTAAACATTTCAGACCACATGTCCTCTGCTTCAGCTACTCAACTCTGCTGTTGTTATGCAGAAGGGAACGTGGCCTCAGAGTGGTTGTGTGCCAACAAAACTTTCTTTACAAAAATAAGCAATGAGCTTGATCTTGATTTAAGCTGTAGAAACACCATCTGAGCCACCAAGGAAGCCTCTAGAGATACAGAGCATGTCAGTGAACATCCCTTTGTGTTGAATTCAAATATAGTAAGACTAACAACATAATAGCTGCCATTTTTTTTTAAGAAGTTGCATTATGTTGCCAAGTGCTTTAAAGGAATTTATTATGTCTGTTAATCCTCAAAATGGCTATAATAACAGCAATTCAAGTTTATGGACTATAATGATACAGTATTTAAGGAAATAGCATTATGTAATTCTTTATAAAGTTTATTTTTAAAATAGATCACCAGAGGCCATGAGTTTTCAGAGAAGTAATTTCTNGCTTTAAAGGAATTTATTATGTCTGTTAATCCTCAAAATGGCTATAATAACAGCAATTCAAGTTTATGGACTATAATGATACAGTA
Source organism: Neotragus pygmaeus (assembly GCA_006410875.1). NCBI lineage: Eukaryota > Metazoa > Chordata > Mammalia > Artiodactyla > Bovidae > Neotragus > Neotragus pygmaeus. Next base: position 407,431 of record SJYV01054331.1, read on the forward strand.
TTTAAGGAAATAGCATTATGTAATTCTTTATAAAGTTTATTTTTAAAATAGATCACCAGAGGCCATGAGTTTTCAGAGAAGTAATTTCTTGAGTTCCCACATATTCCAGAATAAATTATTTTGAAAATCCAAAATAAATCATTAAGAGTCAACTTGCAGTCTAGAAAACAGTCTTTAAGCATAAATTAAGTTGCTTAGCTTCTGTTGAAAGACTGGGGCCTTGTTTAGTTACTTAGGTTTAATTAACCTAAATTTAGAATTAGTTGAGAAACAGGGAAAACTTTCCTTTGTTTTTGAGTCTCTGCATAAACATAACAATGTAAAGACTTACTTTCTTTTGGAAGTTTTTATTTTGCATTTTGATCTAAAATAATCCATTGTCATTACTGTTATACATAAAGTCACATTATTATACATTAATATAATGAACATAATTGTATTTTACAATGTATAAATGTATTTGTATTTATTAAATTTATTACTATACTTTAATAATATAATTTATTAATTTTAGTAATAAATAATAAAACTTGAACAGTACTTAAACAATGCTTCTGCCTGGAGGCTCAGATGGTAAGGAATCTTCTGCAGTGCAGAAGACCCAAGTTCAGTCCCTGAGTCAGAAAGATCCCTTGGAGAATGAAATGGCAACCGACTCCAGTATTCTTGCCTGGAGAATTCCAGGGACAGAGGAGCCTGATGGGCTACAGTTGATGGGATCTCAAAGAGTTGGACACAATTGAGTGACTAACACTTTTACTTTTCATTATATAAAAATATGTAAATATATCTGTATATCCACCAGATTGTACATTTAACAGAAATTTATCAGCACAGCCTTATGAACAGATTAAAAATTTTAACAGAATCCTTCTTTTAAGAAACTTGTCAATTGCTGAGAGCGAGAGAGAACAATGAAGCTCTAGGAGCATGCCCTTGTTTAACTTCTGGTCAAGAGACAGGTTTACCTCATTTTGAACTCCAGGGTGCCTGTTCAGTTTCCTATTTTTCTCTGATTGTTCTGTGTTTTGAAGCAGAAGACCTTTCATCAACATGGACTCATTTTGCCATCTTATAGAAAGTTATCTTTTCTAGCAAAGTGGTTTCTATGTTCCTCTGAAGACATTTGGCTTTAAGATATTTGTTAAAATGAAATTACGTGAGAGAGCCATTTATTTTAGTTCCAACAGAATCTGACACCCATGTTTCAGCTCATTCATCACAAAAAATGACTGAATTATGAAAATAACTCATCCTACCAGCAGTCTTTCATATTATCATTGGATTTAATTTCATCTTCTGGGAAACTTTAATTACATAAGTTTCCTTTGACTATAGCTTCTTCATGTGTTTCTAAAGGATTTGAGCAGTATCTTGTTAGGTGAAAAATAATACAATAATGACATTTTTGACTACTCAATGATCCATCTCCAAAGTCTGCTCTTTAACTGTCTAGAGAATTGAAGGTATGCCATATACTAAGAGTAGGTGAGACTGACACCTCAGAAATGATGTGGGTCATCATTTATTTGAGTGTTATTTAACTTAAATTTCATTTAGGAGAATAGGAGTACTTGTATTGTGTTTCTTGTGAGTTTTATGCTAGAGTCTTCTGTTGTGATAAGTGTGCATTCATTTTCTAATGAATATCCATCATGATTCTCTGAAATTATGAAATAGAGTTTGCAAACAAATCTTGGATAATATATTTCAAATATCTTTGCACATATGGGCAGTCTCTCTGCTCTTTTATCTTCTCAGACCTGTGTATCACAATCAACTCATTTATAATTTGTCACTGATCAATGTTCATACATTATTCATGGAATTAAAAGGGCAGAACAGTTTCCATTGTTCCATTTATATTAAGCATGTCATTTTCCACTCAGTTATTTTTCTCCTGAGCTTCAGAAACTTGGCCATCAACTTGTTGTCTTACCTGCTAGCCTCACAAATCCAATTACACGTTCTTTTAAAAAACAAGCATTTTAAACTAATTTCTTGTATTCTTCATTCTAAAAAAAAAATCTTTTCACAAGTTATGTGCTGTCATCGTAAGAACAAATATAATAATGTTTCTTAGAACAGTAACTCCTCTCATTTTTGTTTGAGTAAATGTATTTCATTTTATTTCATTTTAATTAAATTTGCGTTCCATTATTGATAATTTCCTTGAGGACAAGAGAGCTGGTTATAGTAGATATTACATAGCATATTTATTAGTATAAGATGAAAATTTGGAAAATAAATAATAAAATATGGTATTTTAAAAACTCATAAAACCTGCATTCCTGAAAATATTAGTGAAACTCTACTATGGTGGCATCAAACCTGATTTATCTGTATAGCATAAATTCTCCAGAGGGGGTGGGAAAAATCCCTAAGGGGATAAAAACTGTTCTTGGAGAGGCAAAAAAAAACCTACTCTTTTCATATATAAAGCAGAGTTAGATATGTTTATATTTATAAAATATATATACTAATAAAAATTCCATATGATGTAGTGATTAGAAACAAAATATCTAAAAAAGGCTCAGGGTGGTTAAAAAAAGATTACAAATCCCTGATTTAGGAAAAATTGTAAGAAGAAAGAAATATTTTGGTGTTTTCATGTATTGTTTTCAAGTTTCTTCAAGTTACATGGCCAACAATGTTCAGGAAAAGTTTTAGTATCCTCCTCTCACAAATCTTGCATTCCCTCTTAAAAAGACAAGTTTCAACTTTAAGCACCCACTGATGGTATAATGTCCTCTGAGGATTTGAAGCAGAGGAAAGGTCCTGCTGTGACCTTCTCAGGGTGAGGCCTGCTGAGTTAGGAGCCAAGGTCGTGGGTGTTCCTAGACTAGGGCTAATGAAGGGGAGACTCCCAAAGGTTGCAATGCTGACTGCTAAGGATTTGCAGAGGACCTGGAGATTGTCATACTGCATGAAGTGAGTCAGAGAAAGACAGATGTCATATGATATCACTTATACATGGAATCAAAAAAATGGTACAAGTGAGCATATTTGCAAAACAGAAATGGAATCACAGATGTAGAAAACTAATTTATGGTTGCCAAGGAGGAAATGAAGGCGGGATAAATTGGGAGATTGGGAACTTCCCTGGCGGTCCAGTGGTTAAGACTCCATACTTCCACTGCAGAGGGCGTGGATTCAATCCTTGGTCCCAGAACTGAGATCCCACGTGCTGCATGGCACGGCACACACACACAAAAACTGGGAGACTGAGACTGACATGGGCACACTAGTATATATAAAACAGATAACTAATAAGGACCTGCTGTATAGCACAGGGAAGTGTACTCCATACTCTGTAATGACCTGTATGGGAAGAGAATCTAAAAAGAATGGATATATGTATATGTAAACTGACTCCCTTTGCTGTATAACTTAAACTAACACAACATTGTAAATCAAACTGTACTCCAATAAATTAAAAACAAAAAAGATTTGCAGTAAACCTCTAAATTGGGCACCTGCTTAGATGATGCTTTGGGGGAACACTACCATGTAACTGGATTCTGCAAATAACTTGCCAGCCTCCTTCCTTTTGTACGGCCAGCACTATGACTGGTAAGTTCCACTCTGTCCAGCAACTGTCAATGTTGAGTTCATTGATTCAGGCTAGAGCCATCCATTGAAAGGAGCTTGCTAAAATTACCTCCTCTCTGCTTCTGCCCTGATTGTTCCAATCCTTTATCTACTGCTGAATTGAAATCCTGTGCTAAACCCTCTAACCGACACTGACAACTTAATTTTCCTAAATTCCTTCTGTAATTCCTGACAGAGTTCTCCCCTTTGCCAGAATAACCCATAATTATGAGTAAGTTCGACATATTTTTATGTATCATATTGTTCCATGAAATTTTATGACTTTGGCACTAATACTGTTTCTTGGAAAATGGGATGCTGGCCTGTAACAATTCACAGACAGTGTTAACAATGTTCATGTTAACATGTGAATGTTAACATTCACAGACAATGTAACCAAGGCATTTGCTCCCAGGAGAATTGGATTCAGGAATTCTAGTAGGAAAGATCAGTAGGAATATCAGTGTTTATACATATTCACATAATAATTTGCCAAATCATTTTTAGTGCCTTTTAGTGGCTTTGAAAAGCACATGGTTTTCCCACCAGGTGAATAATAATGCACAGGGATTTATTATAAATTATGATCATTTAAACAGATTGTTCCATCTGTCTTTTGATAACAAATATAAAGTTAGTAAAGTGATTAATTGTATTTATATGTAATTAGGCAATCTATTAAAATGTATTTCAGGCATTTATTGGTAGTTCCCTGATTTAAAAAAAGAAAAGGCCACTTTGATATGAATTATGTTCCTTCGCTTGGAATGAAAGTCTGAAAATACAGGTGAGGGAGAGGTGGACCCTGGGTACTGGCCACCGCTCCTTCTGTTAATACAGCTGCCGAGCCAGGCTGCAGGGAAGCCTTCAGATGGACCCATGGAGTTTCAGTTTCTGCAAGACTCTGCCTGGGGGAGGGGATAGCTGCTGGACTTCCTTCTTGTGCTGCAGGGCCCCAGCTGAGAAGCCAGGGCTGGAGATTAATTGCCTCTTACTGGGACTTGTGGCCAGGATCTGGGTCCTCTGGCCGCCTGAGGCCAACCCTGCAGAGGAACTGTGGTCCTGGGAGACCCAGAAGAATCCTGCTGATCTCTGAGATCCAGGCAAGGAATCTCCCGAAGAGCTGAATTACTCGCGGGAATGGATTCCACCCGTCTGGGGTGGAATCCTGACACAAAGCAGCTTCTTCTTGTTGTTGTTGTCACGAAGTTGTGTCCAATTCTGCAACGCCGTGGACTGCAGCACACCAGGCTTCTCTGTCCTTCACTATCTCCCAGAGTGTGCTCAAGTTCATGTCCATTGAGTAGGTTATGTTATCCAACCATTTCATCCTTGGCGGCCTCCTTCTCCTTTTGCCTTGCCCCTGCTGCCCAGCCAAGGGGCCATAGGGTTATAGGTCATTTATCATCAAAAATGATCTCACCACTGTTGAAAGCATTAAAGACAAATAAACAAAACATACAGCAGTGAGCAAGCAAAGAAAAATATTCTCACACAAAGGGACTCAGAAAATGAAGATGGAATTTGAAATCCAAGATGAATATGTACAGAAATTTCCCAATCAAGTAGAATGGATGGGCCAGAGAAGAGGGTCCCCCCCACAACCCCTCCCAGTGTCTCAAAGATAGTTAATTAGCAAAAAACAGACCTTCTGAACTTTGACTAACATTTTCCCAAAAATGAGCTGAAAAGGGCATGGTCGTTGATGAGAGCTAATTATATGAGAGAACAAGTGGGCAAAAATAAAGAAATGATAGAAATCAAGAGGGAAAATCAAGAGTCTAAACTAGATTTTGGAATAATAGGAGTCCCTGAAGAACAAAGGGAATGGAAGAGTAATAATAAACAAGAGAAGAAAACGTTCCTAAACGGAAGCGTTTCTGTCCCACTCTTTCCAGTTCCATGGACTGTAGCCCGCCAGGCTCCTCCGTCCATGGGATTCTACAGGCAAGAGTACTGGAGTGGGTTGCCATGCCCTCCTCCAGGTTCTGACCCAGTGATCGAAACCATGTCTCCTGCATCTCCTACATTGACAGGCACGTTCTTTACTACTGGCTCCACCTGGGGCTTGATAAAAAAATCAATAATTACTATTCAAGAAGCTAGAATTGGGACTTCCCTGGAAGTCCAGGGATTAAGACTGCAAGCTTCCACTGCAGAGGGCACAGTTCAATTCCTGGTTGTAGAACTAGGGTCATGTAAGCCACACAGTGTGGCAAAAAAAAAAAAAAAAAANGACTGAACTGAACTGAACTGAACTGAAGGGTGTAAGGGAAGAGTGAGCAAGCCCTTTTGTGCAGGAAAGGAGTTTGCAATTATTTAATTTGGATGCAATAATAAAAAGGTATAGATTAATATATGACAGTAGAGCCTTAAGCTGGGAGATTAGAAAAATAGAGTCTAAATAAACAAGGAAGAAAAAAGACATTAACAACGATTTTCCCAAGCCAGAAAAGACAAGAAAAAGTTAAAAGATAAATATCAATGACACACAGTAAACTAAAAACATAAGACTAGGTATACCTTTGGCACGCTAAATGTGAGAAGGCTAAATTTTCCTATTAAAAATCATAGAAAATATGCCCTTCCAGAAGAAATGGTTGATTACAGCCTGGGGCAAAGAAGGTTCAAGATTTTTTTTTAATCATTGAAAATACGATCATGTTTAAACACAAAATAAATAGCTTATTGTTCTAAGAAACACATAGAACGTGGTCCCCAGAAGTGGCTGAAAATCATCTATGAAATTATTAAGAGTGATACCTTGTATAGTAAAACATTTAAAATGCTTAGCAGAACATGCAAAAATTAGAGGAATATTCTCAAGGTCAAAAAAGTGTTTTGATGTGAATGCAGAACTCCCAGGGGGCACCAGGGCCAGTAGCTGCCCTGAGGGTGTTTGCATGTTCTTATCACCTGGAAGGTGCCTTACTAAGAGCTATAACCTGGATAGCAGGCGGGGCTATATAGCCTCAGGACACATGAGGTCTTTACCTCTGTGAGAGAAGGAAATGTCCCTCCATCAAAAGGAAATCATGAGGAAAACTTCAGTCATGATCCTGACTCCAGAAGAATAGAAAAAGAGTACGCTTTACTGAAAATCAGTCAGCACATGCTTGTCCACGTGGGACTGAAATTCAAAGTCACTTTACTTTCAGGTCTGGGAAATGTCCACCGAGAAGTTGATTTAAAGGGGTACCAAATTTTAAGATACCTCATGTCGCCTGGTCA
>SJYV01054331.1:414402-427901 GCA_006410875.1 Neotragus pygmaeus
CCAGGGCTGTTGTGGGGGGTTGGGGGGGGCGGGGGAGAAGTACTCTAAGTACAGGTCTTGAAAATTTAGAGGAAATTAATGAAATAATACCTCTCAGAAACAATTAATACTTTTACGTGCTTCTCTGATCACTGAAGATACATTTGGTCTGTGATGTTCTAGTTGGTGTATTTTAAAACCATCTTTTTTAATAAAACTTCATTCTAGACTTTTATATAACATATCTTCTCATTTTTTTATGCTAGTGATGAAAATTCATGCACTAACAAACACATGACGTATTTTGAAATAAACTGCAGGTTGATTTTAATTTCACTCTTTTTTCCTCTAGGTGGCTTTTACAGTACTTTTTGATTTGGAAGCACTTCTGAAGATTTGGTGTTTGGGATTCACTGGATATATTAGCTCATCTCTCCACAAATTCGAGCTGCTACTCGTAATTGGAACCACTCTTCATGCATATCCAGACCTTTATCATTCCCAATTCACATACTTTCAGGTAATACACATAATGCCTGTTTTTCTTTAGAACTGTTTTCTTTCCAGAGAACATACATGCATTCTAACAACTAGATATTGCAACAACCTTAGTAACTACAAACTTGAGATGGGCTCAGTGACACCTTAAATACCAAAAATAGCNATGTCTCTGCTTTTGAGTATGCTATCTAGGTTGGTCATAACTTTCCTTCCAAGGAGTAAGCATCTTTTATAAATAATACAATAAGTAAGTTGTAGATCAGGTCAGACTTTTGCCACTAAATGAGCTACCAGCAAAACACAACAAAACACCTTTGGATATTTTCAAAGTGTTTTGAATGTTGAAATTGAAAATAAGAGCAGCAGGCCTGCATACGAAATCATCCTGGATAAGAGTCTATACTTCCCACTCCATCACTTTTTACTTTACTCCATTACATCAGTCACTCTGTTGTATCTGACTCTTTGTGACCCCATTTACTATAGCCCTCTAGGCTCCTATGTCCATGGGATTTTCNGCAGGCCTGCATACGAAATCATCCTGGATAAGAGTCTATACTTCCCACTCCATCACTTTTTACTTTACTCCATTACATCAGTCACTCTGTTGTATCTGACTCTTTGTGACCCCATTTACTATAGCCCTCTAGGCTCCTATGTCCATGGGATTTTCCAGGGAAGAATACTAAAGTGGGTTCCCATAAGACACCAAACAAATTATACTTTAAATTTTTTTTTTTTTACATCTAAAATATAGGCAAAATGGGACTTCCCTGGCGGTCCAGTGGCTAAGACTTTGCTTTCCAATGTAGAGGGTGTAGGTTGGTTCCTTGGTCAGGCAGCTAAGATCCCACATGCCACGTGGTAAAAAAATAAAACAGAAGCAGTCTTGTACCAAATTCAATAACTTTAAAAATGGTCCACATCAAAAAGTCTTAAAATACAGGCAAAACTGGTATTTTCCTCATCGTATTGTGTGTGTTGAATAATGTATAAACAATCCAACCCTGGGCTTAGAAAGCATTAGAAAAAACAAGTGACATCCTATATAATATATTTGAAATTGGCATAATACAGAGGCTACTCGATATAAAAGACAGGCTGCTTTAGATCCCTTGGGATTCGCTCTGATTCTCTAGCTATAATAGTAATCAGGGAACATTGCATTTTCAGATCTCCCAGTTACTCAATTGTGCTGCTCTGCCTGATTACTGTGACCATCTTAATGAAAGCAGCCAGTGACTAGGGAGCCCCCTAATCAGTTATCCAGCAGCTGACGGTGTTGACACAGGAAGGGACTGGCTTTCTCCTTGCATATGGATGCAGTTAAGAGTTAAATCCCCGAAACCTAATCAAATTTTACAAGAAATGTTAACAGCATTACAGTTAGAAAAAGCAGTCATTATCATTCCAAGTCAAAGCACCATCCACTGGTGACACTTGCCTGGTAGGAAGGGATCAAGAAAAATGGTTATAAACACAAGCCAGCTATGCTTGATTTCTGTGGTCTTACTTTCTTTCCTGCTCACGAGATGTGTCTCTCTGTACTCAGTGGTTGGGTGTTGAGGTGTGTGCTAAGTCACTTCAGCCGTGTCCAACTCTTGTTGACCACATGGATTGTAGCCCACCAGGTTCCTCTGTCCATGGAATTCTCCAGGCAAGAATAATGGAGTGGGTTGACATTTCCTTCTCCAAGGGACCTTCCCCATCCAGGGATCAAACCCCAGCCTTCTGCACTGCAGATGGTTTCTTTACCAACCAAGCTACCAGGGAAGCCTAGCCTTTGTGCCTGAAAGATCATTATTTGGGCTGTTTTCTGGAAGTTGACCTTGACGCAGCCATCCAGGGCAGGTATAGTCTCTCCAGGGAAACAGGACTAGATGTAAAACCAAACCCTGATTTGGCTGGACCTGATTGTATCTTGGACTCCAGCTACCTGCCGTGAGATACCTCTAGGAGGAGCTGACATGGACACGAAAGCTGGTTTCCCATCCAGATCCCAGGAAGAGAGCCTTGGAGGGACAGAGGGACAGTGAGACAACAGCAACCTGGACAAACTCAGTGACTCCCCAGTGCCTGGACCCTCTGATGCAGCTCCACCCACATGGAAACCCAGTGCTTCCTGAACTGAAAGGATGCTAAAGGGATTAGCATTATTCCACTAGTTCCCCATGGGTCTCCTTGCCTAACACTGCAGCTCATTCTCCATTTGCATTAAAGCTGCAAATTTGCACCTTCTTAGGTATGAATTCAGAGAAGGCGATGGCACATCACTCCGGTACTCTTGCCTGGAAAATCCCATGGACGGAGGAGCCTAGTGGGCTGCAGTCCATGGGGTTGCTAAGAGTCGGACATGACTGAGTGACTTCACTTTCATGCATTGGAGAAGGAAATGGCAACCCACTCCAGTGTTCTTGCCTGGAGAATCCCAGGGACGGGGGAGCTTGGTGGGCTGCCGTCTATAGGGTCGCACAGAGTTGGACACAACTGAAGCGACTTAGCAGCAGTAGCAGCAGCAGGTATGAATTATCTCATGCCATTCCCCCATTTAAAATGCTTCAAGATCCTCCTTTCCCTCAGGATAACAAACATTTGTGAAGAAGGCTGAGCGCTGAAGAATTGATGCTTTTGAACTGTGGTGTTGGAGAAGACTCTTGAGAGTCCCTTGGACTCCAGGGAGATCCAACCAATCCATTAAGGAGATCAGCCCTGGGATTTCTTTGGAAGGAATGATGCTAAAGCTGAAACTCCAGTACTTTGGTCACCTCAGGTGAAGAATTGACTCATTGGAAAAGATTTTGATGCTGGGAGGGATTGGGGACAGGAGGAGAAAGGGACAACAGAGGATGAGAGGCTGGATGGCATCACCGACTCGATGGACGTGAGTCTGAGTGAACTCTGGGAGTTGGTGATGAACAGGGAGGCCTGGCGTGCTGCGATTCATGGGGTCGCAAAGAGTCGGACACGACTGAGCAACTGAACTGAACTGAACAAACATTTTAATAGGGTTTTCAGTATCTTTTCATCTCTGACCCCACTTACCTCTTTGGACTCAAATTTCAGAGTTTCCTCCAGCATCCCTTTCAAAGGCAGAGATGGTGTCTGTCTTTTTTTTTTTTTTTTTAATGCTGTGAAGCATGTGAAATCTTAGTTCCCCAACCAGAAATCGAACCCACAGTCCCTGCAGTGGAAGCTCAGAGTTTTAACCACTGCACCACCAGGGAAGTCCCTCCTGATGATGTCCATCTTGCTCATTTAAATCCTCCATGTTCCACACAACCATTGGCTCACCAGGGTAGCTGGTGAATAGATGTTTGAATGAAGAATGAATAATGATGCTGGACCAAAGCAAACCTCTCTGATCCTCCCATGCCTTATCAGCTCAGCAGGTCAGATTCCTTCTTCTTCACTTTTGTCCACAGCTCTGGGAATCCCCTTAGCCTCCATCATGCCCCTCACCCTTCTCCCATCAGCAGTGTTAGCATAATTCGGTCAGAATACTTTGGCTACCAGTAGCAGAAAATTGACTCCAGCTGACTTAAACAACTAGGGAATTCATGTCACAAAATTCAAGAGATTAGGTAGACTTTAGGAAGCCAGGACTCTGAATCTTCCACGGAGATTCTCTCAGGTGTTGTCATGGGTTGACTTACGTGTCCCTAAAGACTTGCTGAAGTTCTAACCCCCAGGATCCCAAAAATGTGGCCTTATCTGGAAATAGAAGTGATCAGGTTAAAACAAGATCCTTAGGGTGAACTCTGATCCAGTATGGCCGACATTCCATACAAAGGGGAGTATTTGACACCCACACAGACATACACGGAGGGGAGACGATGTGAAGAAGCACACGGGTTAGGCAGCCATGTGACTAGCAGGGCATCTACAAGCCAGGGAGCCCCAAGGATTGCTAGCAAGAGCCCAAAGCAGAAGAGGCAAGGGAAACCCTTCCGAGGGAGGCTTCAGAGGAAGCGTGACTTGTCAACAGCTTGATTTCTGACTGCCATAGCCTCCAGAACTATGAGGATACATTCCCATTGTTTGAAACCACCTAGTTTTAGGTACCAGCAACCCTAGAAAACCAATGTAGTTTCCTTCTCTGTGTGATATCTTTGTGTGAACAGAATGGATGCCCCATTTCTGGGCTTCAGGATAAAGTCTCGAAGAAGAAGGACATCGTCTCTGCCCAGGTCTCCTCCTTAGAAGCAAGGTCACCTTTTCCAGTACCTTCTCCCCCACAACCTCCATGCCCCACCCTCTCATCAGCAGGATTAGGTCACTTGGTCACTACTGAACAAATCACTGCATGATGGCTGGATTGTCTTGGATTCATCATAGGGGGAAGAAATGGATACTGGGGGGACGGCCACAGAAACTACGATAATGCTCAGCCCCAAAACCTGAAGAAGATTTCTCTCTCTCCTCTCTGCCCCCAAATCTCCTGTCTGTCTTGTGCAACTAGGGGATGTAGATAGATGAAGGGAAGGATGGGGTCTGGTGTCTATTTTCTCTCCCAGCAACAGCTGGGCCCCAGCTTCTTTCCAAGATGCTCAAATGGGACCTGCCAGGAAGCCAGCATAGGGCCTGGCATATACTGGACTCTCGCTTTCCCTCTTTTTATGGTTCCTTCTGTCGCATGCTGCCAACACGCACGCCAAGTCCCTTCTCTTCTTTTTATATTACAAGTATCTTGAAGTTGACAGCACTGTGATCTCGCCTCCTGACAGCTCCCAGAGCACTTATTAACACTGTATTGGGACTTCCCTGATGTTCCAGTGGCTAAGACTCCATGCTCCCCAAGTAGGGGGCCCGGGTTTGATCCCCAGCCAGGGAACTAAATCCCACATGCCCCCACTAAGAATTGCACATGCCACAACTGAAGATCCTGCAGGCCGCAACTTAGAAGCGGCACAGCCAAATAAATAGAGAAGCATTAAAAGACAAAATCCACTGTGTCACGGGATGGGTATCACTGGAAAGCAGAGAGAGGGGAAACAGCCAGTGGAGCCTCAGGAGAAACCCTGGATATGGAGAGGAGCCTCAATGTTTCCAGTGAGAAAAGAGAGAATGACATATTGATGCAATTTAATAAAACAACTTTGTCATCTCGAGCCAATAACTTTCTCTTCTAATTTGGACCAAGCAGACACTTTGCTAAGTAGAAATAATGAGATTAAGTCCTGCTGTGAGGCAGTATCCTGCTGTTCCTCCTTTGTTGGGACTAATAGGTTATATTATAAGAACAATTAGATTAGCCTTTCACGAAGGAGCAACCCATACAGGTCAGGAGACAGCTTGCTCTAGGCAGGTTGCCACCCAGCTTTCTGCAGCAAAGACAAAAACAATTGGCGTTTTCTAGTGGTTGCCTGACCAAAGGTTCTGTGCAGTTTCACTACAGTTTTTTTTTTTTTCTTTTTTAAAAATTTTATTTATTTTTAACTGGAAGATAATTGCTTTACAGTATTGTGTTTCTGCCATACATCAACATGCATAGACAAGACATGTGCCCTCCCTCCTGAGCCTCCCTGCCACCTCCCACCCCATCCCACCCCTCTAGGCCATCACAGAGCCCTCCCTTGAGCTCCCTGGGGCATACAGCAAATTCCCACTGGCTACCTCTTTTACATATGNCACATCCCCTCATCTCTCTCCTCGCTTTCCCATAGGGAACCACTTTTCTGAACTTGATGTTTGTTCTCAGTATCGATCCATCCCTGTACACTGTTAACGCACATATAGGTATCAACTGAGACTCACCTGTCTTTTTGTGTGATTTAAATTCGCCTTGTGTGTCATACCGGACTGTTTCTCCTGCTAATTTCTTTTTTGGCTCAGCACTCTGTGAGATTTACCAATATGAGTGAGTACATGCTGTAGCTATATTTTATGTATTTCTCTTGGGGTATAATATGCAACTCTATATTGCATCATATGATCCTGGGAAAGATGGAAGGCGAAAGGAGAAGGAGACAACAGAGGATGAGATGTTTAGATAGCATCACTGACTCAATGGCCGTGAAATGGAGCAAACTCTGGGAGATAATAAAGGACAGAGGGGGACTGGCATGCTGCAATCCATGGGGTCACGAAGAGTCAGGCAACAGTCAGATGGCTCAGCGACTGCAATAACAGCAACAAAAACATATATGTATGTATAGACACATATACACACAGACACACATATAGTGTACTATTCATAGAGGCTATGCACAGTTAATTTTCCCATTCATTTGGTGGCAGGCGAATTCTAAAATGGTCCACCAAGAGACCTGACTCTCTCCATAATCTCTTCCCATTGGGTTTTGGCAGGACTTGTGAATATGACAGACTTTCACTCCTGTGAATAAGTTACTAGGGACTGAACTGAAGTCAGTCAAAAAGGAGGTTATCTTGGGTGGGCCTGACCTCATCCCAGGGATTGGATCCTTCCTGAAGAGGGTGATTCAAGGCAGGAGAGGGTCTCCAGCTGGCTTTGGAGAAGTAAACTGCCATATTGTGAAGGGCTATGTGGCCAGAATCTGAGGGTGGCTTCTAGAGGCTCTGAGCAAGAAAGCAGGACCCTCAAGCCTGCATCCACAGGAAAGGAATTCTGATAACAACCTGAGCAAGGGCAGAAGACCCCCAAGTTCCAGATGAGACCGCAGCCCAACTTACACCCTGATGTCAGCCTCTGAGACTCTGAGCCAAGAACCCAATTAAATCCCGCCCACACTTCTTGGGATTTCCCTCGTGGTCCAGTGGTTAAGAATCTGCCTTGCAATTCAGGGGATGTGGGTTCAATCCCTGGTAAGGGAACTAAGATCCCACGTGCTGCAGAGCAATCCACAACTAGAGAGTCTCGAGGGGCTTCCCCGCTGGCACTGGTAATAAAGAACCTACCTGCCAATGCTGGAGACTCGGGTTTGATCCCAGGATCAGGAAGATCCCCTGCAGCAGGAAATGGCAACCTGCTCCAGTATTCTTGCCTGGAGCATCCCATGGACAGAGGAGCCTGGTGGGCTACAGTCCATGGGACCACAAAGATTCAGATGCAGCTGAGCACACACACACGTTACATTACTCAGCCCCACACCTCTGACCTACGGAAACTGAGATAATCAGTGAGTGTTGAGTGAACCACTAAATTTGTGGTCATTTACTACAGAGAAATAGAAAACTCATGCTTGCAGGTTTGAGATGTTTGTTTCTGATATTTTGCGACTCCAAATAGTGCTGCTGCTCTGCACGTTGCATGTTAGCTCATGCCCATGTGAACTCTGCACATGTGGAAATATTTTAAGGGTATGTAGCTAAGAATGAGGCTTCCCTGGTGGCTCGGCAGTAAAGAATCTGCCTGCAGTGCAGGAGACCTGGGTTCAGTCCCTGGGTCATGAAGATTCCCCTGGAGGAGGGCGTGGCAACCCACTCTAGTACTCTTGCCTAGAGCATCCGCAGGGACAGAGGAGCCTGGCAGGCTGCAGTCCATAGGGTTGCTCAGAATCGAACACAACTGAAGTGGCTAAGCAGCAGCAGCAGTAGCTAAGAATAGAATTTCTGGGTCTTAGAACAAAGGTACTGTCCACTTTAATTGTGACAAACTTACATTCCAGAGTACCTTCACCAATTTATCTGGCATCAGCAATATCTGGGAATGTCCTCAACTTCACAGTTCAGCAGCAGTTGGTCCTGTCAGGCTTTGTTTTGCTTTAAACATTTCAGTGAGTTCAGTCACTCAGTCGTGCTTGACTCTGCGACCCCATGAACTGCAGCACACCCGGCTTCCCTGTCCATCACCAACTCCCAGAGTCCACCCAAACCCATGTCCATTGTGTTGGTGATGCCATCCAACCATCTCATCCTCTGTTGTCCCCTTCTCCTCCTGCCCTCAATCTTTCCCAGCATCAGGGAAAGTGAGTCACTTTTCTGCATCAGGTGACCAAAGTATTAGAGCTTTAGCTTCAGCATCAGTCCCTCCAATGACTATTCAGGACATTTAAACATTTAGCTCTTTCGTTAGTCTGAACTGATTTGTGTGGCTGCTGCGAGATAGGGAACCATCTCATTTCTGTTTGTCTGACCCGTCGTCACAGAATTGTTTATTGGCTGGTCTGCCCATTCCCCGTGGTTTGCAGTGCCAGCTTCGTCGTCATACAATTCCTCGCCCAGGTCAAGGTCACACACACTCCCTTTTCACCTCCTTTTGGCATTGAATTTTCTTCTGGTCAACTTCCAGTGAAGCCAAATAAATATTAAGCTCAGCAGTCTTCACCTGTCAGGAGTCTGTGACTTTGCCCCTTGTGCCTGACACGATGCTAAACACCAAAGCCTAGCACAGCTTATAAATCCCACAGGGAAGGTGCCTTTTCTAGACTCCGGCAACCTGTTAGTTTTTGGTCCTGGAATTTCTATATTCCTGGAGGCTTTTTTTCAAATTAATTAATTTGACTGTGCCGGGTGTTAGTTGCAGACAGTGAGATCTTTAGCTGCAGCATATGGAATCTAGTTCCCCAGCCGGGGATCAAACCCAGTTCCCCTGCATTGAGAATGTGGAGTCTCAGCCACTGGACCCCTAGGGAAGTCCCGCTGGGGTCTTAACTAAGCCTTTTATAGGATGTTTGCTGTGTGTCATCCAGAATTCCCTGTGGTTTTTAAATCACTTTTTCACATGTGTGATCAGAGACGGAATTTCAGTAATAAATTTTTGAAACCAGGAAAAAAAAAAAAGCCACTTTTTGGATTGTCTTTCGACAGACAGCTGTAACTTTTTTTCTCTAGGTACGGGCTGAGGCCAGGCTTCCTCAGGCCTGTCTTCCCCATCTGCAGCCTCACGTGTCTTTGCATTTGTTTGCATTACACATATTACCTCCATCTGATTCTTATATCCTCCTATTTATACATCTCTTTGCATTTGTTTGCATTACAGCTATTATGTCCACTTTGATTCTTATATCCTCGTATTTATACTCCCTTCATCTGCTGCGGAGAAGGCAATGGCACCCCACTCCAGTACTCTTGCCTGGAAAATCCCATGGATGGAAGAGCCTGGTGGGCTACAGTCCATGGGGTCGCTAAGAGTCGGATACGACTCAGCAACTTCACTTTCGCTTTTCCCTTTCATGCATTGGAGAAGGAAATGGCAACCCACTCCAGTGTTCTTGCCTGGAGAATCCCGGGTGGGCCTGGTGGGCTGCCGTCTATGGGGTTGCACACAGTCGGTCATGACTGAAGCGACTTAGCAGCAGCAGCAGCAGCATCTGCTGCATTAGCTTCCCTAGTAGCCCAGATGGTGAAGAATCTGCCCACAATGCAGGACACCTGGGTTTGATCCCTGGGTCAGGAAGATCCCCTGGAATAGGAAATAGCAACCCACTCCAGTATACTTGCCTGGAGAATTACATGGATGAGGAGCCTGGCAGGCTACAGTCTGTGGGGTTGCAAAAGAGTGGGACATGACTGAGTGACTAACACTTTCACTTTCATCTGCTGCATACCAAAAGTTTCCCACAAATATTGCAGCCATCCACCCATCCACAATGAAGTCTAAAGAGATTGTGTGCCTCTTTTGTTGTGGTTTATAATTCAGACAGCATCCTCCATGGGATGGAGCTATGCCTTGCCCGCACATGCCCAAAGGTACTAACTTTCACTTACAGCAGCGCTGAGATTTATGAAGGAACTCAACTAACCCCTCAGTAGATATACAGGAAAGAACTCAAGCCAGAAGGTGAAATGTGCCCAAGCAGATGGAATCGGCTGTAAAGCAATATCAGAGATACCCTAGGGTGTATTTAAAAAATCCTGGGAACCTTATTATGGGCTATGGGTCGTGCTTTCAAATATCACCTTGTTTTAATAAGAGAGGGAGAGAGTGCTTCCAGGGAAGGATGACTGCAAAGCTTTGTGAAGAGTTGTCATCAGGGGTAAATATGATTCCCCTAGAGGATTTGGGTGATGGCGTTAGATGAAAGTATTCCATGTAAGGAAAGCAGCGTGAGTCAACCCAAGGCATGGAGA
This sequence comes from Neotragus pygmaeus, assembly GCA_006410875.1. Classification (NCBI taxonomy): domain Eukaryota; kingdom Metazoa; phylum Chordata; class Mammalia; order Artiodactyla; family Bovidae; genus Neotragus; species Neotragus pygmaeus. Next base: position 424,873 of record SJYV01054331.1, read on the forward strand.
ATCACGGGGCATGGAGAGATGGGTGAAAGGAACTACAGGGTTGGGCTAGAGCCAGACTGTTGGGTGTCTTCGGAGGTCCAGATGGTGACACAGGGGAGCCACTGAAGATGCTTACTCTTTCTTTATTTTTCCTGGAGAATGGTGGGAGAGCTTTTTTGAGGGAGTTTACACTGGAAGAAATGTTGTTTCTCTGAGGACATTTTTCATTGAACAAAACTCACTTTTATTGACCAAAGACAAAATTTTACAATCACTTGAGGAATTTCTGGCATCTTCAGGGCAGTAAGGGAGGTGACTTTTTTTTTTCTTTGATTTTATCTGTGTGGTCATTATTGTGTCAAATCTTCCACCATCTCATAAAGTCAGTCCCATCTGAGGCTTTAAGCCAAATTGTCATCCATGTCTGGTCACGGCCCTGCAATAGAGACCAGCAATTTGGTTTAAATTGACAGGGAGGCCTGGCTTGCTGCGATTCATGGGGTCGCGAAGAATCAGACACGACTGAGCGACTGAAATGAACTGAACTGAACTGAATGCCATATATAGCTCAAAAAAACCGAAAAGTTAACTCTATTTCCATTCTGCTGTAGCATACAAGCTTCTTTGGCTTCTGTTTGAATTTATTTTTTGGTGATTCATCAGTGGCATAGTGATAAAATAATATCCTGTGTTCCTCTTGCAGGATGACTTTAATAAAGGGTGAATCACACAGAAATGGCCTTTTCCTTGGGGCTGTGTTGGTATCACTGACTGCTGAGCTGCCATACAAGGAATTATTACATTCCTTGGATAAAGCATTCTCAATTCCTACCCTGATCCAAGAACCATACTCACTGAGGGAGAACTTTTTTTTTTTGCTCCTCATCATATTTTGGTAGTTTTCTACCAATTGTCTTATTTGCAGTTTTCCTTTCTAATAGTTGCCATGTTCCATTAATATTATTTTCATAATCATCCTACTCCATTGTACCATCTTCAAAAACCAGTGAGAATCATAAATGAGGAATGTTCTGTGTCTCCTCCAGTTAAGATGAGCTTCTGTGGGCACATGTTTTTACTAATGAAAAGCTGATTATATTTTAAGACTTTGTTGAGTCTTGCCTACAAAATATACAATCTATAGTCAGACATTTCAACTATTCTCTCATGGAAATGTACAGTTTCCCATCAATGAAGAAAGAACAGTAGTATTTTAGAGGATTATTGAGAAGGTCAAAGGATATAATAGTATCAGACTAGTTAACATCGTCGGAGAAGGCAATGGCACCCCACTCCAGTACTCTTGCCCGGAAATTCCCATGGACGAGGGACCCTGGTGGGCTGCAGTCCATGGGATCGCTAAGAGTCGGACACGACTGAGCAACTTCACTTTCACTTTTCACTTTCATGCATTGGAGAAGGAAATGGCAAGCCACTCCAGTGTTCTTGCCTGAAGAATCCCACGGACGGGGGAGCCTGGTGGGCTACTGTCTATGGGGTCGCACAGAGTCGGACACGACTGAAGCGACTTAGCAGCAGCAGTTAACATCGTACTGACAATGAAAAAGGGAATCAGCAAGCAATAGCAGTGAGTGTTCTTACAAAGTGAAAGTGAAGTCGTTCAGTCGTGTCTGACTCTTTGTGACCCCGTGGACTGTATCCCACCAGGTTCCTCTGTCCGTGGCATTCTCCAGGCAAGAATACTGGAGTGGGTCGCCATTTCCTTCTCCAGGGGATCTTCCCAACCCGGGGGTCGAACCTGGGTCTCCCGCATTGCAGGCAGACGCTTTAACCTCTGAACTACCAGGGAACCCACTTAGTGTTCTTAAGTGGCATGGAAATCTAACTTCTTAGCAGCATGAAACACTAAATTCCTAGCAGTAATCACATTTGTCTGTTCTGTCACTAAGTCATGTCCAACCCTTTGCGACCCCATGGATTGCAGCCCACCAGACTCCCCTGTCCTTCAGTATCTCCTGGAGTTTGCTCAAACTCATGTCCATTGAGTTGGTGATACCATCCAACCATCTCATCCTCTGTTGTCCCCTTCTCCTCCCAACATAAAAGGGTCCCTCGGCAAAGGTTGGGGCATTAGCTGGACAGTAAGTATTCAGTTTTCTGTATTTTAAACTGAAAGTCTGAAAATCAGTTCCCATTCTGGTTTATAATATTCTTTTTAGTCAGTCCTTTGCAACTTTCAACAAAAATGCAAAAAGTAAAAAATTATACTACAGAGAAGATTACTTCCATAATCTGAAATAGTAATAGCTTCCCATTCACTAATCCACATCTGGGACTAAACACTAGACCATTTAACGACTGATACGTAGATTCGTTCTTACCCACTGCCCACCTCTTGGGTGCAACTGCCTACTTCTGCAGAGGAGTCTGTCCAGCCTTCCCAACATCTTCTCTATGCATTGGCGTTAAAAGGTTAATGTCCAGGAAACATGATAAGATAAAGTAAAAAAAAAAAAAAAAAGCGCTTTGTAGCATTATTCACCATTGTGAAATTTTAAAGCAAATTTAAAGTCAAATCGTAATAGAATGTCTAAATAGACTTTGAAAATAATGGCATATTGTAGTTATCAAAGCTCAGTTTGTACAGAATAATTAATGAGGTTAGTCATGCATGACATAAATAATGATAACTAAAAATTAAGTAAAGAAGCCTAATACAACACTATATTTACAGCTGGATTCAGTTTTATTACCAGTATACATATATCCCTGGGGGAAAAAACTGGTAGAATTTTCAAGTTTGACAAAAAATTCTAAAAATATATATACAACGTTTTATTTGAATTGAAAGTAACTTATTTTATTCTTCATCAGTTCAATTCAGTCACTCAGTCGTGTCCGACTCTTTGCGACCCCATGAATCGCAGCACGTCAGGCCTCCCTGTCCATCACCAACTCCCAGAGTTCACTCAGACTTGTGTCCATCGAGTCCGTGATGCCATCCAGCCATCTCATCCTCTGTCATCCCCTTCTTCTCCTGCTCCCAATCCCTCCTAGCATCAAAGTCTTTTCCAATGAGTCAACTCTTC
>SJYV01054331.1:433589-505546 GCA_006410875.1 Neotragus pygmaeus
CCTATGAATTGCAGCATGCCAGGCCTCCCTGTCCATCACCAACTCCCAGAATTCACTCAAACTCATGTCCATCGAGTTGGTGATGCCATCCAGACATCTCATCCTTGGTCATCCCCTTCTCCTCCTGCCCCCAATCCCTCCCAGCATCAGAGTCTTTTCCAATGAGTCAACTCTTCGCATGAGGTGGCTGAAGTACTGGAGTTTCAGCTTTAGCGTCAGTCCTTCCAAAGAACACCCAGAACTGATCTCCTCTAGAATGGACTGGTTGGATCTCCTTGCAGTCCAAGGGCCTCTCAAGAGTCTTCTCCATCACCACAGTTCAAAAGCATCAATTCTTCGGCGCTCATATAATTATGCATCAGTAAAAAAAAAAACTCATGTTTTTAAATGACAAGAACATTAGCTGGTAAATTGTAACTGAAGAAAACTATGGATATAGATATAAGGGATATGCAAATTGTATAAGACTCAGTTATATAATAAGACAAATTTTAGTTTATGACTTATAAAATCAGCTTTATTGAAGTCAAGCCATTACAATTAAATTTTTTTGCAATTAAATATTTATTGGTAAGCAACTATCAACTTTATTTTCAAGGCATTAGAGTGTTAAATAGTCACTCAGTCGTGTCTGACTCTTCATGACCTCATGGACTGGAACCTGCCAGGCTCCTCTGTCCATGGGATTTTCCAGGCAAGAATATTGGAGTGGGTGGCCATTTCCTTCTCCAGGTTGCCATTTCCTTCTCCAAGAGTATTAAATAAGCACTGTCAAGACAAAAGCAAAGGCATTTCTCTAGTTATCCAGTGGTTAAGACTCTGTACTTCCAGCACTGGGGACATGGGTTTGATCCCTGCTCAGGGAACTAAGATCCCACGTACTACGTGGAAGGGGCCAAAAAAAAAAAAAAAAAATAGAAGCAAGACTTTGAAATTTATGTTTGCAATAGAAAAGAGCAGACAGTATAATTTGCAGTAAAGCTTTCTATTTGTGAACTTGGAGTGAAGACAAACAAGAAATCAAAGCCCATTAAAACAGAGCAAAAAACAGACAAACTCCATTTCTAAAATGTAGGGTTTTTTAGTATGCAAAAATATAAGCACTTTATTGATTGATGCGTCTTTCTATTTGAAGCCGAATAGAAAACCCTTCTTCTTGAGCATAGGTATACAAATAGATAGTAGGAAAACACTGAGAAATTCCTGTGTAAACTCAGTGATATCATAGTTACAGAAGTTTCTTAATAAACTCTCAGTTTTGTTTCACAATAAGACATACGTCTGTTCTTAGGAATACTGTCTATTCTGTATGTTACTAAATCTCTATTGCACCCAAAGTAAAATATCAACTTTCATCTTCAATTTTATAGCTCATATTTGCCATTGAAATGCATCATTTACATTATGAAAATTTAATATGACTGACATTAGCAAAATCACTAATTAAGAAATAGGGCATAAATACTCCAAGAAACTTGACAGTGTGTTCTATGAAGGAAATTAATTCAGAAGTCTCCTATTTGCATAAATCTCCAGGTCTCATTTTCACAGCTGTTTGTTTTGTCAGCTAGATGGTTGCATTTCCAAATTATTTTAACATAATCGCTGGGAAATATATACCTTTCAACTGAAAATATCATACTCTGCGAAAAAGATTGTTAGGGGGAAAATATAAGTTCATTCAGTTCATCTCAATCTTTTTTCTTTAAGACGAATGTTTCTAATATAGAAACTTTAACATTTAAGTCTGAAATCATTGAAATATTTTTATTATTAAAAGACAGTTTGTAATTTTAGATCCTTGCGAAAATGAAAAGGTTGTGTCCTTTTCATTTGGAAAAAATGATAATGAGTGAAGCTTATTTTAGCAAAAAAGAAAAAATACTGGAGATGTCTAATTTTCATTAACGAGCTGAGCATAATATAGAGTTTCAGATACTGTACTTGACAAAGGTGTGATAATTTTAAATATGATTTAGTCTAGGATATTGTTTGTTTTAGCAATTTAGATAAGGAAAGGAGATCAGCAATGACTAGATCTTAAAGATGTCTTATTACCCATAATGTCCAAAAACAGAAGGAATTTGAAATCTACAGATTCCAGCCTAAAGACCCAGCAACACCGCTTGCTGCCTGCAAGCCTGAGTCAATCATTTAAGGCCTGCATACTTCAGTTCCTCATCTGTAAAATGTACAGTGAGTAACACAAGATTATTGTTAAAATCACTCTAAATAATGGACAATGAACGACCTTGGGGGCTGCTAAGCACCATATAATTGCTGGTCATGGTTCAGTATCTCTTCTCATGTTTAAAAACAAGATTTAAAAAAATCTTGCCCTGAAAAAAATTTGTACTTGCTGTACAAATCCATGGTTTTGTCCACATGGTCAGTTACACTGTTACACATTAGAAGTTAACCCAAGCATGGCCGTTTGTAAGAAGAGTGATGATCAGCCTACATCCACTTTCATAACTAGAAAAAGATGCTCTAGTTTTTGCAAATGAGTTTCTCCCATCTTTCCTTTCACTCTTGAAATTATATTTAAGTGTAGACTCTACTTAGAGTAATTTGCTGCTGGAATAAGCATAACATTTTGATTTCTGCTTTGCTTCTAATTACATTCAAGCTCATTTTGACATTTAAAGCCAATTACATTAGTCTAGATTCAGCGAGACTTTTCCATAGTAGTCTAAAATTTGACCAATGAACAGACTTCCTCCCCTCCTTTTAATTCATTTAAATGGAATGCTTGGCAACAGGCATATTTTAGAAATAGTAAAAGCAAAATAAATAATGTGAGTTCATTTTGAAATAAAAGGAAAAGTAGTGCTTGGTCTTTCTTACCAACATAAAAGAGAGTCAGAATTAATTGAAACCACCAGTTTCAACTTTATTTCCTTCTAAGTCACAAGCAATAAGGTGTAATTGTTTTACCAAAAAAATTAACATTTTTAATGTTTTGCTTCTATTACCAGCAAGGGTAGTTGATCTCAACAGATCTCAAATTACAAGATAATTCATGCATAGAAAGAGTGAGTGAAAGTCGTTCGGTTATATCCAGTTCTTTGTGCAGTTAGCCCACCAGGCTCCTCTGTCCGTGGAATTCTCCAGGCAGGAATACTAGAGTGGGTAGCCATTGCCTTCCCAGGAGATCATCCTGACCCAGGGATCAAACCCGGGTCTCCCACATCGTGGGGAAGACTCTTTCCATCTGAGCCACCAGCAAAGTCCGTACATAGAGAGAAACTTCAAAAGCTTTATAACCTGAAAGTCACTAATAACTTCAAAACTCTCCAAGCCCTACAACAAAACTCAACCAGTATTCGATTTAAGATTCTAATATACGTGATGGCTTAGAGCTCACCCAGCTCTTATTTTATTTAGCTCCCTACTTTCAGTCCACTTACCAACACTGTGATTTTTACTTTTTATTCAATAAATTCTCTTCCCCGACAGCACTAAAAGTCAACTTATAGTAAATACAGTGTCAAAACATTTAGTGTTACCTTATTCTATAGTTTTTATAGTCAAGGTATAGTCTGAGTAAATAGACTAGAAAGCATGTTGTATAAAAGCAAAGTTTTCCAGTTGACTGCCAGTACCAACTAAGAAAGTAGAATGGTAGACATGGGCTTCCCAGATGGCCCAAGTGGTAAAGAATCCACCTGCCAATGCAAGAGATGGAAGAGATGCTGGTTCGATCCCTGGATTGGGAAGACCACCTGGAGAAGGAAATAGCAACTCACTCCAGTATTCTTGCCTGGAGAATCTCATGGAGAGGGGAGCCTGGAAGGGGTTGCGAGAGTTGGACATGCCTCAGCAACTAAACCACCACCACCACTATGATTTTACTCCAGATTTCAAATCCATAGTATTTGTGTTTATGGATAACTTAGTTTAGTTGCAGTAAGTGGTGACTCTTAATTAAAGAGTTTTTATTTACTGTAGGCTTTTAAATATTGGACTGTACTGTAGCAGTTGATCAGTTGTGTCTGACTCTTTGCAACCCATGAACTGGAGCCCACCAAGGTCCTCTGTCCATGGATATTTCAGGCAAGAATACTGGAGTGGATATCTATTTCCTCCTCCAGGGGATCTTCCTGAGTCAGGGATCAAACCCACGTCTCTTATGTCTCCTGCATTGGCAGGTGGATTCTTCACCATTGAACCATTGGGCAACTTTTAAAAACATGTAATGTCATTTTTCTTGGTTTTCTCCAACCCTTTACTCTCAGTAAGACCTTGGTCTTGTCAGTCATGATTTTTCCAACCAGTGTACGTTTTGGAAATTTAACTCCAACATTAGGTAGGTCCAACACTTAGTATATATTGATATTTTAGATATCAATATATCATTTGATATATATCATTTGATAACAATATCATTTTAGATATTGTTAAAATGTTGAATCGTTGAGAAATTTTAAATGAAAGAAACTATACAGCAAAATATTAAGTCATGCAATCAGTGGGTTTTTTCACTGTAAAAACGATTTCTCATTTAAATTAACAATTGCTGGTCCTTCGGGGATTCCTTGGGTCCCCTGGGGTGTTGAGGTCCCCCGACCCCGTGTCCGGCAGATGCCCTAGTTGTGAGGAAACACCAGATCCAAGTCCACACACTCCTCTGTCTTGGTTGGTAGGTTTTTCAGAAGATACAACTCCTCTGCATTTTATTTCAGTTGGAAAAAAAGAAACAAGGAGACTGAGTAGGTGAATAATTAAGGCAATTAAAACCGAAGGAGGTGTCACTTTTACACTCCATGAATACTGTCACAGCAGATCTGTTTTATGGCTGACTGGCAGTAAGATACAGCAGGGACACCCTCCGTAAAAAGGTTGAGCTACTGTATAAGCTGTCAAACCGATTTCATTTTGAAGGCTAAAGAGTTCTGGAAACCTGCTAAACATAGATAGTTCAGTTCAGTCGCTCAGTCATGTCTGACTCTTTGCGACCCCATGAATCGCAGCACACCAGGCCTCCCTGTCCATCACCAACTCCTGGAGTTCACTCAGACTCACGTCCATCAAGTCAGTGATGCCATCCAGCCATCTCATCCTCTATCGTCCCCTACTCCTCCTGCCCCCAATCCCTCCCAGCATCAAAGTCTTTTCCAATGAGTCAACTCTTCTCGTGAGGTGACCAAAGTACTGGAGTTTCAGCTTTAGCATCATTCCTTCCAAAGAAATCCCAGGGCTGATCTCCTTCAGAATGGACTGGTTGGATCTCCTTGTAGTCCAAGGGACTCTCAAGAGTCTTCTCTAAGATACATGCAAAGTATATTGTAAAAGAAAAATTGAATGTCAGTAACCTGAGTTGTATTCCTCATCACATTTAAAAATTTTAATGTCAAGACTTTTTAAAGTAAATACATGTTTTGCATATATTTTAATATGCAGTAAAACTATATTAAATATAAGGTAATTTTTATTACCTTAGAAGGCAATGGCACCCCACTCCAGTACTCTTGCCTGGAAAATCCCATGGATGGAGGAGCCTGGTGGGCTGCAGTCCATGAGGTCGCTAAGAGTTGGACACGACTGAGCGACTTCCTTTTCACTTTTCACTTTCATGCATTGGAGAAGGAAATGGCAACCCACTCCAGTGTTCTTGCCTGGAGAATCCCAGAGATGGGGGAGCCTGGTGGACTGCCGTGTATGGAGTCACACAGAGTAGGACACGACTGAAGTGACTTAGCAGCAGCAGCAAAAATTTGTACATGAATGTTCATAGCAACATAGTAGCCAAAAAGTGGAAACAACCGAAATACCCATCAACTGATGAGTAGATAACAAGTGGTCTGTCCATCGAATGAAACATCGTTTGGCAATAAAAGGTAATGAAGTGCTGATACAGAACCCTGACCTCATATTATATGATCCCATTTGTAGCGAGTGTTCACAATAGGCAGATCCATGGGGACAGAAAAGGTATTGTTGGTTGGTGAAGGATGCGAAAGGGAGTGATGGGGAGTGACTGTTTTGGGGGAATGATGAAGAGTCTTGCCTTAGTTGTGAGGAAATGAAACCCCTTACTTGTCTACTTCAAAAGGTGAATTTTATGGTATTAAAACTATATCTCAACAAAGCTGTTACTTTTAAAAGTCTGAAAAAAAGAGTATTACCACCTTCCCTAGTCCCTCAAACCAGTCAATCCTAAAGGAAATCAACCCTGAATATTTATTGAAAAGACTGATGGGGAAGCTGAAACTCCAATCGTTTGGCCACCTCATGGAAAGAGCCAACTCTTTAGAAAAGACCCTGATGCTGGGAAAGCTTGAAAGCAGGAGGAGAAGGGGACAACAGAGGATGAAACGGTTGAATGGCATCACTGACTCAGTGGACATGGGTTTGGGTGGACTCCGAGAGATGGTGATGGACAGGGAGGCCTGGCGTGCTGCAGTCCATGCGGTCGCAAGGAGTTGGACACAACTCAGGGACTGAACGACAACAACTGCCTTTGTCGTGACCCCTAAGTTGCTCCTGCCGAACGGCAGGGCCAATCCCCATTCATTTATGAGCCTCCAGATCCTCCTGCTAACAGTGTGATTTTTCCCCTGTAACTTCCACTTGAAATTCATTAGAGATGTTTTTGATTGATTTTGCTCTTCCCTGATCGGCAGGGTTGTTTGTTCCAGATCACGTCCTGTGCAGCTGGCCCATTCTCAGGTTAACTGCTCACCTCTGATTCAATTAGCTGCAGTCAGACACCTGCAGAGTGAACAGGGCCTGACCTGCATAGGGATGGTTAATATGTCATTATGTCATTAGACACAGAAAAGAAAAGGCACTTGTAAACAAAGTGCTTACCCCTAATTTACATCTGTGAGATTGGACGTGAGGGGTAAAATCGCAAAAATCACAAATCTTCTGTCCCCAAAACGTGCAGAAATGAATAAAACAGTTCATTACCAGCCTGGAAAAAAATGATACCAGCAGTCACCCCACAAAGAAAAGGCCACAATTTCATACCATTATCTTTGAATAGCAGCTACTAGGAAAGAAGGAGGGAGAAAGAAAGAAAGGATCAGAGAGAGAGAAAGTGCACTCTAGGTTCATGCCCGAAGCCTGTTTTCCAGAAGTTGAAAAGAAATTAAATTGGAAAGGCAAATCCTAAAATATGTGCTCATCTCCCTCAATTTGAAGAGCCTCAGGCTCCAGGCTCAGAGCCCTGGAAAAGACATCAAGAATCTCCCACAAGCGTAGAAGTGATTGATTCACCCCATTTCACCAAAGGCAAGATAAAATGCTGGAGTTTTTTTTATTTTTCATTTTTCCCAGTTGGGAAGAAGGCTTGTGAGTAAAAGCAAAACAGTCATAATTTCTCAAAACTAAGGCTCTTCCATAATAAACAAAAGTTCAGCAGAGTGAAAGGAAGAAGAGAAAAGAAAAAAATTGAAATCAGGAGGGAGCAGGAGATGGGAAGAAAGGCATGGGGGAAACCAGCTGTCCTCTCCTGGTACCCAGAGGACTAGGACCAACAGAGTCAACCTGTCTTTGTTCTCACCTGGAGTCAGTGGGATGCAAGTGATGTGGAAGGAAGCCGATGGGCTTCGGCAGCAATAAAAATTTCCAGAATCTACCCACAGTGGGGAAATGTCTGAGTCCTAATATCCCAAGCTTAACTGTCCATGGCCTCAGCCAATACTTCTCTCCCTGCAAACCATTCTCCTCGTACTAGGACCACAAAACATAGAAGAAAACATAGTTGACAAATTGAAACAGGATTCTAATGATGGACATGGGAATCCCAAGTGGCTCAGCAGTAGAGAACCCACCTGCCAATGCAAGAGACACAGATGTGAGTCCAGCCCCTGGGTTGGGAAAATTCTAGGATTCTTGCCTGGAAAATCTCGTGGCCAGAAAAGCCTGGCAGGCTACAGTCCATGGGGTTGCAAGAGCCAGACATAACTGAGAGACTAAGCCACCACCAATGATGGGCATGAGCTTCTGGGATCCCTTTGAGACATTGTATTGGAGGGAATAAACGATCTAGAGAAGGAAGTTTAAAATGAAGGCTTTGCACCTGCAGCAACATGGATGGACCTAGAGGTTATCATACTAAGCAAAGTAAGTCGGAAAGAGGAAGACAAATACCATATGATATCACTTAGGCGGAATCTGAAATATGACACGAATGACCATTTCTACGAAACAAAAGCCAACTCACAAATGGAGGATAGACCTGTAGTTTCCAAGCTGGGGGTAGAGGGGAGGGCAAGGGAAAGCTTGGGAGCTTGGGATGAGCAGGTGCAAGCTGTTACATACAGAATGGATACACAACAAGGTCCTGCCATAGAGCACAGGGAACTGTATTCAATATCCTGTGATAAACCACAATGGGAAAGAATATGCATGTGTATAACTGAGTCACTTTGCTGTACGGCAAAACTTAAACACACATTGTAAATCAACTACACTTCCATAAAATAAAATGAAAAAAGAAGGCTTTGACAGTTGTGGCGGTAATTAGTCCAAATTAAACCAGTAGTAAGAGGACTCCAAGGAAAATGTCTGAGAGAAAGAAAAAAAGGTTTCTGGGTAATCGAAGCCTCCAGTAAGAATATCTGTAGGAGAGGAGAAGTGGAATTGATGCCAGACAATCTGTAAAAATCTGTGGGAATCTGGAAGCAATTTGAAGTAGAAGGAAGAAAGTCTGTATTTCTTTCCCCAAGGAGCTTGTGAAAAACAATCAGAAACTCTCAGCCCAAACAAAACTAAACTGGAAATTGTATAAGAACACCGCGATTCCAATAAAGTGAATTAAACTGGGCCAGATTCTGAAACCTTAGTGAAAAGTAGGGGGCCTCCACGTAATGCTTGAACATCTACCTTCCACTATCAAATGTGTCATAATATTTGGAATCCTGGAGAAGGAAGTGTTACCCTAGGACAGTACCAGGATACCACTATTACTTAGCAATATTTTCATAGGCAACCCATTGACTATCCATCTATTGATTGTCAGTGTACCAACAAGCATGGAAGACTCAACGATAACTGAACAGCAAAAATGTAAATATGGTTGATTGAACAGAGTATAGTAATAATAATTCACAGCATCTCACGATTGCAGGTGGCTGAGCTGTGCAGAAATGAGACTTTCTCCTTCTGGAACTCTGAAAAGAGTAGAGGGTAACCCGATGTTCTTGCTCACATTGCTTATCTCACAGCAGCAGGTTAGAAACCCATAGCTCCGTGTTCCCAAACCTTCACTGAATGCACAATGGCTGAGTGTTCATGAAAGCGAGTTTGTAGATGAAAACAAATTAAGTAGGTTTCTGCCCAAGAAACTGAAAGGTACACCAGTTTCTGGCCTCTAGGTCCCAAGGATGAATCTACTGGACTTAATCACAAGTTTCCCTGTCACTTTTAGGAAAAGAAATCCATGTCTGGGAAACTTCCTTTTGCCTTGGTAGATGTTTTGACTTTTCCCCCCTTTTACTGTTGAGCTGTTTGGGTGTCCACACACTTTCACACTGTCTGTTGAAGAAGATACAACAATCGGTTTTGTATTTTTTTCTGTGTGTGAGATATTAGTTCTCCAACCAGGGATTGAACCTGTGCCCTCTGTGGTGGAAGCATGGCATCTTAACCACTGGACTGCCAGAGAAGTCTACAATCTGATATTTTTATGTGAATCATCTTCAGAACTTATTTTCCTTGCCTTCAGATGTAATAAATATTCAATAGAAAAAAATACAGAGGAAAAATAATCGCCCTCAATGATAGGTCTGGCACACTTATGACATTAAACCGTGTGTTGAAAAATTCTCTGAAGAATTTTTAAGATGAATTAAAGCTAATACTCGCTTAGGCACCCAGGAAAGTATTAAACTGTGCTTGTCGAAGATGTGCTCAAGTACCAGTAACAACATACTTCTTGCTTTCATAAACAGAACACTTTGCAGGGTGATGAGATCATAGAAAAATTAAGTCAAGACGAAGTTAAATGTTTCATACATGGACTAAGGCTCAGAGGAAAAACGTGTCTCCTACTTTGAAATTCATTGAACAATTCATTGTTCCTTTCTTCATACAGACCCACTATGTGCTGGGCATTGAACATTGCACCTATAAAAGAGTTTATTATCCCCAGTAAAGGAAACTGCCAAAAGAGCTTACTGTGTGATCAAGTCTGGGAAGTAGTAGATGCAAGACTTCACTGAAGGCAGGAAGCAGTACTTGGAAAGAGTACTTGCTTGAAATCATGATGCCTGGTGCTACTTCTGTTACTGCTCCAAATTAATAGAGTGACTTCGGCCCTATTTAAGCTTCTCTTTCTTTATCTTCAAAAAGAATGAATCAGGTTAGATTATCTTTCAAGTCAATTTTGCCTCTAAGATAGTATCAGCGTAACAGGATTCTTATCGGGTTCTGTCCATCTTTCTATTATCCTGGACTTTATTTCTTGGAATCCCAATGCTTGAAAATTTGATTTATGTCTTGCATTGTCTTGAAGTCTATAGCAGTTTCTTTCAGAGTCACTCAATTCCAATTGTCATCATAAGTTCTCGAGACGTTCTCGTTTATTGACCACCAACTTGTACAGAGTACATAAACCAGAGGTGGATATAAGCATATATTTATAAGGAAAAAAATGTATAGGAATGACCCTAACCAAAGATCCTTGCAGAGAAAGAATGAGTCTTTGAACTTGGTTGGCTTTTGTTGAGTGCTTTTTTAAATTTAATTCAATTTTACTTTATCTTTTACTTTATTTTTGGTCTTGGGGTTTCTTCCATGGTCTTGACTCTGCTTTGAAAAAAAAAATGTTTTAAATCATGAAAAAAATGTGATCATTTTTATGAAGTTGCTTAGTATTATTATATCATTTTAGACATATTTTTCAGAGTCTTGTGTTTTTAACGTAACTGAAATGATTAGATAGATGAATTCTATAAAAATAAAATTAAGATTATTATTCTTATTTGCCTTTAGACAATCAAATGTACTTTGCTATAAAAATAAGTTGTGCTTAACAGCAAAAAATAAAATAAATTACACTAATCCCTTGGAAACATTAGTTAGCTTGCTAAAAGGTAAAAGCAATAGAGGCAACAAGCAAGGTTTCCTGATTTTTTTCTAATTTGCTCAGCAGTACTTACCACCAAGGCCAATTTTAATTCAAGGTAATTATTTTAGTTTTCCACATTGAATAGGTAGATGTCAGACTTTTAAGACTTTTCTTAGTTCTTTCTTATCTGTTGAATGAAGGCTCTTCTTTCCCTCCTGAATTAATAATACTGAAATCAAAGTCCTAATTTTAAGTTGCATGCAAGCGCAAGGCTGGTGTTTAATCCCTCCATTCTTTCCCTCTGTAGGCATTCATGTCCATGTTCCAGATTCTTACCCAGGAAGGATGGGTTGATGTCATGGACCAAACGCTAAATGCCGTGGGACACATGTGGGCACCTGTGGTTGCCATCTATTTTATTCTCTATCACCTCTTCGCCACTCTGGTGAGTTTCAGATTCCTGAAATTGTCTGACAATTCATGATGGGATGAACATCAACAGGTTCTTGGTCTGTTGTCAGTTTCAGAACCAGAGAACTGAGGTAGAATAGTCCCATTGGATGAGAGTCCCTTCCATTCTCACTATGAATCGAAGAACTGCTTGAGGAACTAGACTTCAGATTTAAGTCAGAAGTTGTCTCCAGCAAAGTCAAGTGGCTTGCATGAGGGAAAATGAGACAAAACTAATGGCAGTCCCAAGTCCATGTGCTGACTTAACCATCTCTAAACATCCGCACCCCCGGTGATCTAAGAATCAAACCAGAACTACATTATTATTTTTTCTTTATCGGGTAGAGACACTCTCTTTGGTTTTGTTGCAGCCTCTTCACAGCTGTAATTAAACTGAAAACAGAAGCTGGAGACCTCAGGGTGCAGTCAGTTAATTAGAAACCAGCTCAGTGTTACTGCGCTTTGTGTGACTAAAAGAAACACATGGGGAAAAACAAAACACATGGCTGTGAATATTGTAAACGGCGTGATAAAAACTAAATACCAAAATTCAGGAAACATTTTCCTCTGTCACACAAGCAGATTTTTCTCTTCCATGTATGTCTATTAAAAAGAAGAGAAAAAAATATGAAATGTGGCCTGCATCCTAAAAAGATATAATCCTTAGGTCTTTCTAATACCAGATATATATCTCCACATAATACATTTGTATATATTTAAGAATCAAATTTAAGCTCTCATATTGTGCTAAAAGTTCCAAGGGAAAGATACAGAATGTTACCGTTCATTAGGAACATATGAAATAAAAATAACTGCTACTCTTTGTTGAGTGGCAAAAAGCTTTATAATAATTTTATTCCTCATATTTGGGACAGTCAGGTTAAGTAATAGTCCCACTTTACAGATGATGAAACTGAGGAGTTAATTTGCCCAGTGTCACAAAGAGTATAAACACTAGAGCCAGAACATTCCCAGGGCAGCCTGGTCTCAAAGCCCATGATCTGGCAACTCTTTATTGCTGCTTTCCTAGATTATGAAACTTGGCATTGTCACTGAACACGTCTGCAGCAAATCAGACCTGTGCCCAAAAGCCGCTAAAATAAAATACATGCGATCCCTAAGGCACCTTCCAATTCTAAAATCTATGAATCAAGTAAGTGCTAGACAAACTACATATATTAGACTAGACATCACATTTGCTATATGCAAAGGCCTCCCAGTCAAAGACTGGGGACTTCCCTGATGGTCTGGTGGTAGAGATTTTGCCTTCCAGTGCAGAGGGTTCGGGTTCAGTCCCTGGTCAGGAAGCTAAGATCCTGCATACCTCACAGCCAAAATACCAAAAACGGAAAGCAGAGCAGTATTGTAACAAATTCAATAAAGACTTTAAAAATGGTCCCCATCAAAAAACAAAACAAAACCTTAAGAACACACAAACAAAAACACAGACATGTCCATCAGAAGGTGTATGAGGATACATTGTGATGTGGAGAAAGGTCCTGGGCTCAAAGAGTGGAATCACATAAAAATAATATTGGCATTTTTTGACATGGGATGACTTTAAAAATGCTCTCACGCATATGCGCAAAGAACACTGAGTGGTAGGAATGGGTATCAGGCTTCTAGAGACAGATCTGGCTGCACCTGTGTTGGCAGACCCTTGCCCTGAGGTCTTTGCATCCTTCTTCTCAGGACCTGTGTCATTCATTTAATCATTCATTCACTTACAAACTCAGCTAGTTTTTGTTAAGCAGTTACTGTGTGCTTCAGTGGGTTTCCCAGGTGGCGCTAGTGGTAAAGAACCCTCCTGCCAATACAGGAGACTAAGATACTCGAGTTGGATCCCTGGGAAGATCCCCTGGAGGAGGAAATGGCAACCCACTCCAATATTCTTACCTGCAGAATCCCATGGACAGAGGAGCCTGGCAAACTACCTGTCCATGGGGTCGCAAAGAATCGGACATGATTTAAGCAACTTAGCATCCACAAATGTGTTTAAGTTCCTTTAAATCTATGGAATACCTTTGAGACTGTTGATCGTTGGTTAAATTCAGGATAGATGGTTGAAATCATCTATGTATGGGAATAATCTGTCTCGTTGTTATTCTGTTAAAACAATATAATCTCATTCTGTCAGCCCTGCAGAGATTTGATTCTTATGTCAGACACTAACACAGTAATATGTAAGCAGGAAGAAAAATGATCTGGCTTAGTAAATTAGTTATCAAAGTAAATTTTTTCAAGTAGATTTCTACAGGCATCACTAATATAATGAAANAGATTTGATTCTTATGTCAGACACTAACACAGTAATATGTAAGCAGGAAGAAAAATGATCTGGCTTAGTAAATTAGTTATCAAAGTAAATTTTTTCAAGTAGATTTCTACAGGCATCACTAATATAATGAAATAAAATATTAAATCTGGTAACAGATTTCTTGGACAGTCTAAATTTTCCTTATTGTGCCAAAGACGTGACTTTGATTGTGGAACCCTGAAGCACTTCCAGGGAATCCTGAGATTCACTGAAGTCTCTAGGAATCCACAGAACATAGCTTGAAAACCTGTATCTAATTCTACACCTTCATTCTACTGATTTAAGTGTCTGTCCAAAACACTCATTGTAATTTTTCAAAACTTTTAAAACTGAAACTTGAAAGTGTTTGTTCTTTTGTTCATAATCTTTTTGAATCTCTAAAAAGTTGAGAATTTAAAAGTCTAGCAGGTAGCACAGTGGTAAAGAATCTGCCAGCCAGTGCAGGAGACACAGATTCCATCCCTGGGTCGGGAAGATGCCCTGGAGGAGAGCATGGCAACTGGCTCCAATGTTGTTGCCTGGAAAATCCCATGGACAGAGGAGCCTGATGGACTACAGTCCTAGGGTCACAAAGAACCGGACATGACTGAGCGCGAACACACACACACACACACACACACGTCGGTGAGCGCGGTCTGTTAAGTATGGTGGAGTTCAAGACTGCAAACTTGAAGTCCAAAAATCTAGATTCCATTTCTACCTCTGCCAGTCTCTAGATGTATGACTGTAGAAGAATCAGACAACTTCCCTGGTCTGTTTGTTGTGTTATATCTGAAAGTGAGAGTAGTAAGACCCCGGCACATCTAGCTTCCAAGGCTGCCAAGTACCTGTGAGGTGAGCCTGTATTTTTGAGGGTGCTTTAGCCATGGTCTAAGAGGATGATCGTAACGATCACCAACCCTGAGTTTCTTCAAGTTTAAATAAGATGGTATGTACATTTCAAGCTATATCCTAATAAATGCTAAAATGTCATTTCAGATGTTTTTAATTTGTAAAAGTGCAGTATTATTGATCAGTTTAAAGCATCATTTATGCCCAAGCTTGTCTCTCTTTTGGTCTTCCCCACACCCATTCTCCCAGACAATGACTTTGATGAATCTGGTATGAAGCCATCTTCAGTTTTTAAGTCATAGTTTACTAAATTTAGCTTACTGTCAACTTTGTTTTTGTTACTGCTCAGTCACTAATTCATGTCCAGTTCTTTCCAACCCCATGGCCTGCAGCACGCCAGACTCCTCTGTCCTCCACTGTCTCCTGGAGTTTGCTCAAACTCATGTCCCTTGAGTCGGTGATGCTGTCTAACCATCTCGTCCTCTGCCACCCCATTCTCCTTTCATCTTCAATCTATCAACTTTAAAAAGACTCATATTTGGTGTACTATTAACAAAGTACAATTAAAGTACATAGATTGCAAGATACATCCCAATTTCAGATTGTTAAAAAGTGAAAATAATTGTGCATCTTAAAATCAATGGACTGCAGTAGTTTTCCACACTTATACATACCCATTAAAATATATAATGTTTTAAATCATCTACAGACATTTTTATACCCTTGGTTTTTGAGATCGATATGACATTTTCAGTTTGAGGAGCACTGCTCCAGCGCATGGCTGGCCCTGTCTGGAAGGAATGCCTGCACACTCCTCTCACTGCTGTAACTCCACCCCATGCTGAGGCCAAGTTATGTTGGATCATGTGTTTCCCTCCTTACAAGGGCTTTCCTGTGGCTCAGATAGTAAAGAATCCACCTACTATGCAGGAGACCTGGCTTTGATCCCTGGGTCAGGAAGATCCCCCAGAGAAGAGAATGGCAACCTACTCCAGGCCTCTTGCCTGGAGAATTCCATGGACAGAGGAACCTGGCGGGCTACATACAGTCCATGGGGTCACAAAGAGACATGACTGAGCGACTGACACTTTCACTTTTCCCTCCTTACAAATGATCAGGAATACCAATTTTCAAAGTAAATAGAGTCAATACATATATGCTCAGTTTAGGTTTAACCAATTATTGTTTTTTAAATATTTTCATCTTAATACACATAAAGTTAATTCAGGCATTAATATATATAATATATATAGTCATATAGTAGCAGTCCATTGGCTGAACATGCCATATTTACTTCTCGGTTTCCTTCCTGGAGACACAGCTTAGGTGGCTTTCAAATATTTTGGTCTTACATGTTGCAGCGAATACATTTGCACTTTGTGTCGATTGTGCAAGAGTTTCTTTAGGGTATTTGGTTTAGCCGCTAAGTTGGGTTCGACTCTTGCAGTCCCATGGACTCACCAGGTTCCTCTGTCCATGGCATGTTCCAGGCAAGAATACTGGAGTGGGTTACCATTTCCTTCTCCAGGGGAACTTCCCCCACCTCAGGATTGAACCTAAATCTCCTGCCTTGCAGGAAGATTCTTTACTGCTGAGCCACAAAGGAAGCCCTTGAGAGTATATACCAGAAGGTAGAATCTGGGATCCTGGTTGCTGCCCAGATGGCTCCATGGAAGCGAAAGTCACTCAGTTGTGTTCAACTCTTTGCGATCCCATGATCTATCCAGTCCATGGAAGTCTCGAGGCTGGAATACTGGAGTAGGTAGCCTTTCCCTTCTCCAGGGGATCTTCCAAACCCAGGGATTGAACCCAGGTCTCCTGCATTGCAGGCGGATTATTTACCAACTGAGCTATCAGGGAAGCCTCTAAATGACTCCACAGCACACTCCAAAACTAAATTTTCAAAAGTGCATGTGTTAATTTTATACTATCCCAAAAGTCTAGAGACTGAAGTCACTTCCCCAGGTCACTGGAGATTCCCTTAAGTATTATCGACAATTGCTTTATTCTCCTGTATGTCCTCAAACCGACAGTTATTTTCATGAGGTCTATCAAGTCAGCCCAGTTTGATTCAGCACAGTTTTCCTGAATCTCAGCTGCTCTGTATAGTACTAGCCTACCTCCTGGCCGTCGTTGGGAAGGTTTGATCTGTGCTCTCTGAGCCTACAACTGGTAGAGAAGTTGTACTAAACACAAACCAACCACAGATAAAAGCTGTTATCATAGAGACACTCAGGCAAGCTGTGTTTTTGATACACATGATAAACATTTGCTTCCTGATCATTCCATATCAACCTGATCTGAAATTTTTTAAATATTGGCAGTAAAACAGCTAGAAATTGTTTTTGGACAAACACACAAATATGTGCATGGAGATGATATGATAGCGTGTGTTATATGTGCATCCCTACCCTTCCAAATTGAACATTTGCAAGTTCAAATCTCAATTTCATAAGCCTCTCTTTAGGCTTGAATTTAGCTGAAAAAGAACATTTTTGCTAAGTTGTATGAGTTTTTTGTTTTTGTAAAATACTGCAAAGCATTTTAACCCAAATTGCAAAAAAGAAAAAAATAAGTCTACATACATATACATCCTCTGACTTAATTTTTATACACACTGGCCCGTGGAGCCACACAGCCTGATTTAGTCTTCTCAGGGACAAACAAGCATGTGCCAAGCAGACAAAAAAAAAAATAAAAGGTTTGGCTGTAATTTCTGGAATAGGAAACAGCAGGCTCTTCCATCGCCCCCTGGGGGCACCAATTTGTCAGCCCACAGTGAAAATCAGGCTTAAGTGTACAGCAGACGCATGTTTATAACCATTATCTACTGTTCCGTAAAATGTCTCATCCACCAGGTGTGTATTCTGAATTTGTCTGTGACTGATTGCAATTTGCCCAATGCTTATGAAATCCATCTTCCCCCCCACCCTTTTGTCAATGATTTGGGGATAAGAATGATAAAAGACTTAAGCAGTTGAAAGACTCCTTATTTTTCAGTGTTTTTCACTTTATTATTGTTTCAAAGGAAAGTCCTGTGATGTGAATACTGAAAGAGAGAAAATGTAATTAAGCGCTCATTGTGGATAGTCTTTTTGTTACCTTTGAAGTGCTTACATTAACACAGCAATCTCTTGATTTTGCTTCTGTAGTGGCAGCTTTCAGAGAATAGTCATGTTTTGCTGACAAAAATGGGCCTTCCAAAGTGTAAATTAAATAACTTGATTTTATAGAATTCATTTAAAAGTGCATCTGTGTTGAACATTTCTCATTTTGCATTGCTCTGATTACATTTGACTTTTCATTGACCTATATGAAAAATGAAATAGTTTCTAACTACAGCCTGCAAGGCAGCTTAGGATAGTGTGATTATGGTAAAAAGGTAATGAGGAAAAGAAATGATAAAAAAAAAAAAAAGAAAGAAAGAAAGAAAGGAAAAAAAAGAAAAGAAAAGGGAAAAGAAAACTGCAAGATGATGGGGTATTGCCCAGACTACTGCTGTGTTTCTACTGTATCCTTGAAAATAATTAAAAAAGAAATTACTAATGAAGTTCACCACAGAGAAAGAAATAATATTAAAGGTGACATTTCAGCTAAAAGGTTGTCTTTAAGCTATATTAACAGAAAAAGAAAATCATAAGGGGAAACTTTATTTTTTTATTTTGAAGAGGAAACTTTAGAAAAGAACTGGAAATGANCTAATGAAGTTCACCACAGAGAAAGAAATAATATTAAAGGTGACATTTCAGCTAAAAGGTTGTCTTTAAGCTATATTAACAGAAAAAGAAAATCATAAGGGGAAACTTTATTTTTTTATTTTGAAGAGGAAACTTTAGAAAAGAACTGGAAATGAGAAAGAAAGATAGGGCGGGTGCAGAAGTATACGCAGTTGGAGAGAATTCAAAACTGGATCTGAAGCGACAGAGATGGAAATCCTCAGTCATGAAAGGCCATTCTGAGACGGTCAAGCCACTCTTCCGAGAAAATACAGTGTAGCTTGGAGCAGCCTGAGTCAGGCTAACCTAGCCTCTCCCTGCGGTGGAGAGAGTAGGAGCCCCCGTGTGCTGTGAGGGTGGTCATGCCACAGCAAAACTGGGGGACGTAGGAGGCTAAAGAATACATGCTTCACTCCTTGAATTTCACTAAATGCATTGTGGGTAAATGGAGGAAAACCACGTTAATACTCTGTGGTTCAAAGTTTCACACCTAAACCTAGCAGATGCCTCAGCTCAAGTGCACCTGGCTTTTTTAGTAGTGAGATGCGTGATAGAACAGAGGTCCTAAGGAATCATGGGCTTCCCTGATAGCTCAGTGGGTAAAGAATCCGCCTGCAATGCAGGAGACCCCAGTTCGATTCCTGGATTGGGAAGAACCACTGGAGAAGGGATAGACTACCCACTCCAGTATTCTTGGGCTTCCCTTGTGGCTCAGCTGGGGAAGAATCCGCCTGCAGTGTGGGAGACCTGGATTCAATCTCTGGGTTGGGATGATCCCTGGGAAAAGGGAACAGCTACCCACTCCAGTACTCTGACCTGGAGAATTCCATGGACTGGATAGTCCATGGGGTCACAAAGAGTCAGACACGACTGAGTGACTTTCACTTCACTTTCAAGGAATCACAGTAACTGAACATTCGCTGCCATGTGAGGACAGGAGCCGTTGCTTTGGAAGCCCGCTGAGCNCTGTGTAGTCTTGCCACCTCTTCTTAGTATCTTCTGCTTCTGTTAGGTCCAGACCATTTCTGTCCTTTAGACCCCACCCCCACCCAAAAAATAAAACCCAGTCTTCCTACCGGCCAGCTGGAATGGCAGAACTTCCAAACTTCCCTGAGACTTGACAGCCTGTGTGTGGGAACAACGGCCTGAGCCAGAAATGAAGTTGACAGTAGCAGTGGTTATATGAAAGTGAAAGTGTGAGTCACTGAGTCGTGTCTGACTCTTGGCGACCCCACAGACTGTAGCCCACCAGGCTTCTCTATCCATGGAATTCTCCAGGCAAGAATACTAGAGTCAGTAAGCCATTCCCTTTTCCAGTTGATGTTCCCAACCCAAGGATTGAACCTGGGTCTCTCACACTGCAGCAGATTCTTTACTTGTATGAGCCACCAGGGAAGCCTGGGTTGGGAAGATCCCCTGGAGAAGGGCATGGCTACCCACTCCAGTATTTCTTGCCTGAAGAATTCCATGGACAGAGGAGCCTGGCAGGCTACAGTCCATAGAGTTGTAAAAAGTCAGACACAACTGAGTGACTAACACTTTCACCTTACAAGAGATGGATGAGGGTAAGACAGAGAGAAAGCGGAGAGGCNTTGCCTGAAGAATTCCATGGACAGAGGAGCCTGGCAGGCTACAGTCCATAGAGTTGTAAAAAGTCAGACACAACTGAGTGACTAACACTTTCACCTTACAAGAGATGGATGAGGGTAAGACAGAGAGAAAGCGGAGAGGCCATGTGAAGACAGAGAATGGAGTGATGCTGCCACAAGCCAAGGAGAGCCTGGGGCCACTAGATGCAAGGCCCCTGGAAATGGGGTGGTGAACAGTTCAGCAGAGAGAAAGCCCCCAAAATAAGCACCATGACTGCCCCTGCTGGGGGACAGAGGATCAGTCACCTGACCACACTAAACCAGGTGCCAGTGACAATCACATCTTTGACGTCAAACCAACCCTACAAAGAAAGAGTGAAGGCAGAAGGAGAAGGAAGCAACAGAGGGTGAGATGGTTGGATGGCATCACCAACTCAACGGACGTGAATCTGAGCAAACTCCGGGAGATCGTGAAGAACAGGGAAGCCTGGCGTGCTGCAGTCCGTGGGCACAGAGAGTTGGAAATGACTTGGTGACTGAGCAACAGCAAAGAAAAAGGACACTTGTTCCAATGTAACTGAGTTATAAAGGACTCAATTGGATTCATGTCGCAAGATTTAGTTTTCAGCCATCACCACAAATGGAAGGCTTAAGGACTCAGTTCAATTCAATTAAATACAAATTTAATTGATCCGTAAAAATATCAAGAAAACTGCTTTAGTTTTGCATCTCTAAGTTCATGTCTGTGTATTTTAACATAGGTTATACTACACCCCAGTGGCTCAGTGATAAAGAATCTGCCTGCAATGCAGGAGATGTGGGTTCAATCCCTGGGTTGGGAAGATCCCCTGGAGAAGGATATGGCAACCCACTCCAGTATTCTTGCCTGGAGAATGCCATGGACAGAGGAGCCTGGTGGGCTACAGTCCATGGCATCTCAAAAGAGTTGGGCATGATTGCTTAGCTAAACAGCAGTAACATACCATACACCAGGGTTCTTGGGGGAGGATTAGATGAAACAACCATATAGCTGCAATTTGTTGAGCTATTATTATAGCCCTTATATCATACAAATGAGAGCAATGAAGCTCACAGAAGGCTGCATAGCTCATGGCTGGCAGAAACTATTTGCCAGTCCAAGTCTCCAACCATAGTGCTCTTTTCCACCAGGCTGCCAGCCCACGTCTGCTTAATTCAATTGTGGACTTCATAGCAGTGAGCACGGTACTGCATTTGTGTTCCTGACCGGGCACTGTCTGGGGTCGCAAAGAGTCGGATACGGCTGGGCGACTGAACTGAAGGCATTGTCTGACACAGAGTCCAATTTAACCAAATAGCATAACCTCACTGTGGTGAAGTAGCCTGCCATCTGTCTGGTGTTGGGGAAATAATTAAAAATAAAATCTCCTGACAACCCAGAAAACCTCTGCCAAGGTAGACAGGAAACCCACAGTTGTATTGTTGGATTAGCCGTAAACCAGACTGTGATGGGCATCACATGCAGTCTGCCAAAACGATGGAAAGGACAAAGACATCCGTGCTCTCAGGACGAAAGCAACCAGTCCTCAAGCAAGAAGACGCAACGGTGACATGTTAAATACAGCTCCCCCTAAATTCACCTGGCAGCTGGGGCTGGCCCTCTGTGATAGCGAATTGCCTTTATCCAAAGGAAGATCAAACTCTTCATATCTCCATGATAAATAGGAAGTTTTGCAACGTGAATCCAGGTGGCGAAGTTATATTTCCACCTTCCCGTGAAGAAGGGGATATGGAACCCTATTCCTGCACTGTACAACGATGTGACTTATTTGACTTTTAAAAAGATTTATATACATCTCAAAGGGGCAGAGGAAGAATTTATAAGCACAAGTTTTCTGGAGGAAATGCTCTGAGAAAAGGGAGGGGAAACTGTGGCTTTCTCTTTTTCAATCAGGGAAATTTTTTTTTTCTTTTTAGATTTGTGTTTGCTCTTTCACTGGGGAGAAAATTTATTAGGTTAGGACACAGAGCAGGGCCTGCTCGAGTGCCCAAGGGAGACAGAAGCGGCGGGAGACAGCTCAGACTCACAGCCAAGCCCTCCAGGTGGCCTTTCTGGATCTGGGCAAGGAAGAGGAGAAAGGAGAATTCCCTGAGAGTGCTTTGGTGATAATGTCAAGGTCAGCCTCAAGGTCACAGGAAGAGGGCTAGACTTGGCGTGAACTGTGAAATGTCCTGTATAGCACCATGTGGTTTAGAATAAGCCTGAATACATCTGGGTCCAGATATTCATGATGTGGTGGATGTGGTGACATCGATAATTTTTTTTTTTAATCTATGCTCTAATAGAGAACAGATGTGATTTTCAAGGAAGAGGGAGGTGGCGGGGGGTGGGACTGGAGTGGAAATTTCAGGTTAGTAGATACAAACTGTTAAATATAGAATGGATTAAAAACAAAACAAAACAGGGTCCTACTGTTGTTACTGTATCACAGGGACCTATATTCAATATCCTGTAATAAACCATAATGGAAAAGAATATAAAGCAGAATGATATATATGGTTCAGTGGGTAAAGAATCTGCCTGCAGTCTATGAAACACAGGAGACACGGGTTCGATCCCTGAGTTGGGAAGATCCCCTGGAGGAGGAAATGACAACCCAGCCCGGTATTCTTGCCTGGGAAATCCCATGGACAGAGGAGCCTGGCAGGCTACAGGGTCTCAAAGACTTGAATGTGATTGGATGATTAAGCACAGCACCCCATATATATTAATATAAATGTGTAACTGAATCACTTCACTATACAGCAGGAATTAACACATCGTTATTAGCTATACTTCAGTTTTTTAAAAGGTAAATGAAATCTGTGGTCTAGACCATTCTGTGTCCTCTTTAAGTTCTGGTTGGATCCCAAATGATATGACTGTTAAAATGAAAGGTGCTGGCACTAGTCCTCAGCCAAACATTCTGTTAAAATTGTATAGTAGTTGAAGGCTTCCCCCCGCCCCCTCACCTTGTTCTGTGCTCAGTAAACTTGGAAAAGGCATTAACTTCTGCATAACAATCTCTCTGGCACTTAAGAATCATGACTAAATTGCCTCGATTTTCTTACCTTTGTGCTTAACAGTCTAATATTAACAAATGGGAATAATTTGCTAAGAGGGAAATTAAAAGGAAGAATATAAATAAGGAATGAAAAGATTAGCAAATGAATGTGAAACTTTAGAGATTTCAAAGTTGAAAAGGGAATTGAAATTGAAATACTTTTTAAACTCTCCGCTTTTGTTGTTTGCTTTCTCTTACCTTATTTACCCATTCCAAACAAAGCTTATGCCTTTTTGTTTTTTAATTTGGCAAATACAACAAAAGGGGTGGACATCTATTTTTTCCCACAGGCAGGCACCATTAACATTTCTAAAGTTCCTGCCTTTAGCATTTTCTCTAGTGTTGCATTTTGTTCCTGTTTGCACTTCTGCCACGTGCCATACTGTGCTTAGCTGCTCAGTCGTGTCCTACTCTTTGCGACCCCATGGACTGCAGCCCGCCAGGCCCCTCTGTCCTTGGAGATTCTCCAGGCAAGAATACTGCAGTGGGTTGCCACGCCCTCCTCCAGGGGATCTTCCCAACTCAAGGATCGAACCCAGGTCTCCTGCATTGCTTGCAGATTCTTTACCGTCTGAGCCCCCAGGGAAGCCCAAGAATACTGGAGTGGGTAGCCTATCCCTTCCTCAGATCTTCCCGACCCAGGAATTGAACTGGGGTCTCCTGCATTGCAGGCGGATTCTTTACCAACTGAGCTACCAGGGAAGCCCGCACTTCTAAAATATGTATACTAACTTAATATTGTAACAGTTTTCAATACTGTTGGAATTCATGAGTGTATTAGTTATCTATTTCTATATGACATATTATGAAAAATTTAGGGGACTGCAACCATAAACATTTGTTATCTCATGTGGTTTCTACAGTTCAGGAATCTAGGACAGGCTTATTAGCTGGGTGTTTCTAGCTCTGAGTGTTCCATGAGTTTGCAGTCAAGATTCTGGCTGTGGCTACAGCCATCGGAAGGCTTTACTCAGGCTGGGGGATCTGCTTCTGAGAAGGGTCAGTCACGTGGCTGTTGGCCGGAGGCCTCTGCTGGTTGCCACAGGGGCCTCTCCACAGGGCCACTGGAGTGTCCTCGGGAGCTGGCACCTGGCTTCCAGCAGAGTGGGTGAGCCGAGAGAGAGCACGGTGAAGGCCACAGAGCCCCTTGACCGCCTAGCCTCATAAGTCACAGATGATCGTTTCTGTAATCTAACCATATTCAACGTGGAAGGGGACTCTCAAGACTGAACTGGGAACTCACCATCTTGGAGACTAGCTACCGCAATAAACATTTGTAGTAGCTGCAAGAATGTTACAGTAGAAATCTCTAAAGCTGTATTAGCTATTTACCTACAGATAGGTTTTATCTTCAGTATTCCATCGTTATAAATAACTCTTTCAAGCACTTTCGGGTATAAAGATTTTCATCAGTACTTCAGATCATTTTCTTTGGATATAGTCTTAGAAGTAAGACTGTTGAATTATTTTAAAATTTTCTTAAATTTCATTTAAAATCAGCTTTATAAAGCAAAGTAATATTTTATATTGCCTATTTCAGTTAACAGATGCATTTCCTTGAATGTATTTGTTATGAATGTCTTTAAATACCTATGCAGTGACTCAGAACTATGTGTTTAATGCATTCGATATAGCATATACTTTAGGTAGATATTCTAGTTCATATAGGTAATATTTTGATACTTATGGTGTGTGGGTTTTTTCATTATTATTTAACCATTTTATAGATCCTCCTGAGTTTGTTTGTTGCTGTTATTTTGGACAACTTAGAGCTTGATGAAGATCTAAAGAAGCTTAAACAAGTAAGTAATGAATGGGGGATTCTTTAAATCGGCATTAAAAAAAATAAGGGCAAAGCATGTGCTTACAGGTAATATTAAATCTGTTCAAGCTTCAAAGCAAAGATTTTAATAACACACTGAGTTGGCAAATATTTTTCTTTTAAGTTTAACCTTCTCTAATATCAATAAAGGAAATTTTTATTGCTCTGTAATTATCCTAGGGATATTTTTATATCATTATTTTGAGTAAAATTAAGATGGGCATGGTATAGTAAATTGAATTTAGATTCTCCTTCAGCCATTAAATGAAGGTTGTTTGGAAATGAAAAGCCTCAGGGCCAGCTTGCCATTTGGCATAGCTATATGTAATACTTTCGATCATCATCATAAAACTATTAAGCATAAATTTGCCTGACCACTAGACACTGAAAGAGGATTTAGTCCTGGTGCTCAAAGTAGGTATAAGAAATGGGATAGAATAACTGATCAGCTGTGTGCCCAGCTGTATATGAAAACAGACTGGGTGTTATGGCATTGATAATCATTTCCAAAAAAAAATCTCAGTGTAAATATGTGAAGATTATGTTATTGATGGCAGAAAAACTACAGATGTGAATCAGTATTCTCATAGTGTTTGTTCCATGGAGGATACTTGGCTTGAATATTTGACTCTGTCAAAGAGAAGAGACGCTTTGAGAAGCAGGATTTGTGAAGCAGGGGGGCACCTGGATAAATATTCTTGGATCACCTACCTTGGCACTGCAATAGTTGGGATGTTAATAAAGAATATCCCATCTGGAACTTTCGAAGGGCCCCACATATTCAGAATTTTCAAATTGGATCAAGTTGTCTATTTTTTACAAAGCAAAGACATCACCTATTTACATGTCTTGTTGTTATTTATAATCTCAAAATCACTTTAAGCATTTCACCTTTTTACTCTTGTTTATCTCCAAAGCCCATGCTTTTAACTAAGGATAGTCAATCATGTAAAAAAAAAAATTTTTTTTTTTAATGTAAAGATGCTCACTGTGAGCCTATCAAGGAAGGATTTGAATTTTCCTGTTCTGAGGCTATACAAGCAAATGGTTGTCCGAGTGTGGTGGACCTTTCTTCCAGATCTTTTCAATTTGTGGCAACAGCAATAGGCTTTTCGTATGAGAGTTGGCAAGTTCTTTGTGCCATTGATGTAGATACTTCTCCTGGCTTCTAGTTGTAGAATAAATATGTAGCAAGTTCAGAATTGACCAACAGTATAATTAAACACAACCAATAAATATGTGCTGCTGTATAACCACTTTCATCCTTGCTTTACAAATTGGGTATTAAGGATTTAAATGACTTTACTCTGTTATTCCCAAAGAGGATGAGGAAAGTGTGAAAAACTATTTGATTTTCTTAATGTTTCAAGTTCCAAAAAGCACTCTATATTCCAAAATCTATCTTTATTCAGCTTAAACTTTTTTTTTTCAATCTTTGACCCTTTCCACCAGTTAGTCTATATATTGCTTCTTATAGCTACATGGACATGAACACGAACTCAGTATAGTGTAGAGATGCAAACTCCAGGGGATAGTGAGGAACAAGGAAGCNTCAGCTTAAACTTTTTTTTTTCAATCTTTGACCCTTTCCACCAGTTAGTCTATATATTGCTTCTTATAGCTACATGGACATGAACACGAACTCAGTATAGTGTAGAGATGCAAACTCCAGGGGATAGTGAGGAACAAGGAAGCCTGGTGTGCTGCAGTCCATGGTGTTGCAAAGAGTCATACATGACTAAACAGCAACAATAATAGCCACAGTCACAGTTGTTGATCACCAGCTCAGTGCCAGTGTACTTTGTATTTTCACCTATTTAACTTTCACAGCAACCATGTAATGCAGGCACTATTCTTAGTTTCATCTGATAGGTGAGGAAACTAAGGCAGAAAAGTTAAACAAGTTGCCTAAGGTCACATAGCTAATACGTAGCAGAGTTAGGATTTGAACCCAGGCAGTTTGGACCAAAAGCCCAGACTCAATGTCTACACTGTACTGGGTCACAATAAAGCTGTATAAATGCCAACCATGAGTCATGGTGTGCTGGAGGCTCATTCATAGGACTGTTAATAACTTGTTGACAAACAATGGTGTTTTAGATGACACAGATATCATTATAGCCATGAAATAATTATTGATGTGATGGATGATTTCCTGAGGAATGGAGGTGAATTAAACAACCCAATCGTTAAAGCTATATACAAAGTAGTTGTTTGTTTCCCCTCAAAAAGCAGATGATCTAATCAGAGGCACTGGAGTTGGGACTTTGGCAGAAGGTAAGAGCTGCGACATTTACCCTTCACTCCACTGATGGCAGACACTGTCCAGAGCTCCTCCAGCCTCAGGAACCTTCTGGAACAGTGACCCTCCTTAGATACAGATATAATGTGCTTGCAACAGATTGAGAGTTTAGAAAGGCTGCTAGAGACTGTTACTGTATTTTATTATGATCGTGGTAAAAACAATTGTGGTAACATATATGTTGACTCATGGACATTTTTTAGGAGTCGTAGAAGCCAGTGTGAGTCATCTTTAAGATGGAGAAGTTAAATATGAAATATTGAATGGGGCTACGAGAGGGAAAGTTGGTCCGTGTGCTTGGGGAAGGGATTATGTCCCCAGGGGTGGACAGTTTGGGAGACAAGGGTGGAAAGCTGGACAGTGCAGTGAAGAAACTAGGATGGGAGAGAAGAAGAAAGAAGTGACGTTGTGAATGAGGAACGCATCCAAGAGATGAAACTGAAGGAAAGAGCACAGACTGTGAATCCCAGCTTGTGATAAAGGGGGAGAAACGTGCCTGAATCCTAAGTCAGGCTGCCCTCTAGCCAAGGACACCAGAGCTCCCTGCAGGGAGAAGCTCCCCGAGGAGCAAGAACAATCCACAGGATCCATTGTGGTGGAATCAGATTCTTCTTACGTAGTTCTTACCTTTCCTCCTTATTTTCTGGTCTCCTCCTTGCCCTTTAAAACAGTGGTTTCCAGCCAGGGATGCTAAGCCGTGGGGCTCTTCAGGACAAACAACAGAACCAACAGCTTTCCTTGACACTTTGGGAAACCTAAAGGGAATTGTGCATTTACCCAGCCAAAATGCCAACTTTAAAATACTTTTAGCAGGAAATTTGCTAGGCAGCAACACTGCAATCCTAATGCTCGGAAGCCTCTTCCTATATGCTCTTCTTCAAGGAAAAAGAAGCAGCACTGAATTATTTATTGCTTCATAAAGGCATTTTGATAGACAGAAGAATATTTTTTTTTTAAGATGGGATTCCGAGGGCAATAATAAAGAGGCTCCTTGGGTTGACTTTTGATGGGTTCTGATATAAATGCTCATCCCCAGGCCACCCTTCTCTGTGACATTACCAACATTGTGCCTTTATAGCTGCTCATATAGCTCTTCTTTGCCACTCTTCGAAATAAATAATGTTCTGAAAACTCATGCCAGTTATGCATCTGCATAAAATTTATCTATTGCTTGCCTAGCAGCAGTATCACCGGAGCAATCATTTCCTGGCTGCCATAATTTATGTGACCCCATTTCTAATTAAATAGAGACCATGATTCTCTTTTTAGCATTCCCAAAACCCAATACAGGACCTGGAGACAGATAGAAATAGAGAAATATATAATATTTTTTACATAAGATTAGAAAATTGACTAGAAATGAGATTGCAAATGTATAATTTGGCAGCTGAGAAGCCAAATCAGTTTGTATAGAGGCTAAAAAACCCCCTTGACCTACCGCTGTCCTCTAAAGAGCAAGCAGTAGGAGACAGTGACCTTGGTGCTCGGTGATGTAGCAAAAACGCTGGAGAACGTGGGTGGAGTTTTGCAAACTTTGAAAATGAAGAGAGTTCTTGCAGCTTTAATGATTTTTGCAAATTCAGTGCAAGACAGATATAAAGGGTTCTCTTTTAAGCAGTAGAAAATTCATTAAACTATGAGGGGGAAAAAAACCCATAGAGAAGCCTCAGGGAAAGATTCATTGAAAAAGGAAGTATAGATAGTCTGTCTAGATTAAATTCAAAGCTCTGAAATTAAAACTGTTTCCCCAACTCTGTATTAAGTCCCATGTGAGCTCAAGCACGATTGTTTTTGATGGCTTCTCATCCAAAACATAGTTGAGGGTAGACATGCAAAGAAGTTTCTCTGTCTTATTGATTATCCTTTTAACAAAAACAACAGAAATCTTAGTGCTATTTAAAATGTGAGCTCAAAGTTGATGTTTCTCTGCAGTCTTATCCAGGGGCTTTCATTTGCATCTCTGTCTTGCCTTCTGTATTGAAGTCCTTCAGGATTTAGGGAGACAAGTCGTGTCCAGAGGATCCGCTCAGCAAAACCCTGATTGCTGCCTTCTGGCTTCACAGAAGCTGAAAGTAAAGTGGCGTTTGCAGCGGGCAAAGAGGACTTCTTCTTGTGGTTCAGTGGCTACAGGGTTTTTACTTTTCAAAGATGAAAAAATTCTAGAGACCTTTGGTTCACAGTGTGAGGATACTTAACACTACCGAGCTGTACCCTTAAAGAATGGCTTAGATGGTGAATGTTGTTATGTGTTCCTGACCACAGTCTTTTAAAAAATTGAATAAAAAATTCGTCACCATACTGGTAAGGTGGTGAGAGCACCACTCAGGGATTCTGATGGTGCAGAAGTTGGGTTAAAGAAGATGAGTGGGACTTGCCTAGCAGTCCAGGGGTTAAGATCTCGCCTTCCAATACAGGGAATGCAAGTTTGATCCCTGATCAGGGGGCTAAGATCCCACATGCCTCGTGGTCAAAAAAATAGAACATAAAAAAGCAGTTTTGTAACAAATTCAATAAAGACTTTAAAAATAGTCCACACTAAAAAACAAAACAAAAAACGTGAGGTGGGTGATGACAGTTAAGAAAGTAAAGACGAATTGCCAACTTTTTCCTCTTGGACTTCTCATACTCCCAAGTTTCCAGACAGACCACTGGGTGACTGACCAATTCTTAATTTTTTTAGCTATTTGAACATCATTTACTATGGTGCTACCCTGCAGATTTTTTTTCCACTGAATATTTGTATGACAGTTGGAAATCACACGTGACTGGAGGCATCCAATATCTGGGATCCCTGCTGCTCAACCGCCCAGGGCCAAAGGATGAATATTCTTTTTTTTATTGTTTTACTTTACAACACTGTATTGGTTTTGCCATACATTGACATGAATCCACCACGGGTGTACACGAGTTCCCAATCCTGAACCCCCCTCCCACCTCTCTCCTCATATCATCTCTNTCACTGTTGTGTTATCCTTATCGTTTGAGTACAGGTGTCCAGTACTAGGCCGTGGGGCCACAAAGAGTCCTGCCCTTAATTAAAACTTGTCAGCTTAATAGACGAGAGATACACAGAATTAGGGAGCCTTAGTGTGAAGCCCTGAGCACTAGAGTGGAAGACCCAAAGAAGGAAGACGTGCCTCCCTCAGAGTGGAGGCAGGTCGATAAGATATGTCTAAAAATAATGAATCAGATTTTATTAAGAAAGTGGGGAAACACATTTCATATAAAAGAAATAGCAGGTACCAAACTGCAGAAATAAAAACGCATCTATTGCTTGAAAATGTTATTTTGATGAGACAGTCTAAAATAATGTTTAGAAGCCTAAGTTCTAGGGACTTCACTGGCAATTCAGTGGTTAAGAATCCACCTTCCAAGGCAGGGAACATGGGCTTGACTCCTTGTCAGGGAACTAAGATCCCACCTGCCACAAGGCAACTAAGCCCACATGCTGTGATGAGGACTGGCATAGCTTCCCCCTCACCCAAAAAGAAGCTGAAGTTCTGGAACCTCAAAGATTGTAGCCAAACCCCAGTGAGCACCCCTTCTAGCTGTGTGACCTTCGGGAACAGATTTAAGCTCCTTGGTCCTAGGGGTCCTCACCTATATCATAACAGAACTAATTATGGTACTTACATCAGGGGGCTAAAGTACTTACATTGAGGACTAAAGCATGTTAGTAAATGAGGCGATGAACAGTGTTCAGCAGAGTATCTGCACACGTTTACTACTTCAAGTAGCCATTGTTATTCTGAGAAATCATCCTAGAGGAGATGGTTTTGGAAAGCTGTTTTATAATTAACCAAGTGTGGAAGGAAAGTGTATTGCAAGTGTTGGGAAGGTATACGCTAAGGCAGGAACCAGAAATAAAACTGCGGGGGCGGGGGGGACATACAAACCAGTATTGTTAGAGAGTAAGGGCAAGGCGTGAGGGGATGCTTTAAGCCATGCTGAGATCAGAATCTCTCCTCTACATAACCAGTCCATCCTAAAGGAAATCAACCCTGAACATTCATTGGCAGGACTGATGCTGAAGCTGAAGATCCAATACTTTGGCCACCTGTTGCCAAGAGCCAACTCATTGGAAAAGACCCTGATGCAGGAAAGATTGAGGGCAGGAGGAGAAGGGGGTGACAGAGGGTGAGATGGTTGGATGGCATCACTGACTCAATGGACATGAGTCTGAACAAGCTCCAGGAGATGGTGAAGGACAGGGAAGGCTGGCGTGCTGCTGTCCATGGGGTCGCAAAGCATCTGACACGACTGAGCAGCTGAACAACAAAGAGCGACGTAATTGATGATCCTTGAATTACTTGAAGATTTAGAACAAGACGGTGTTTCTTCCTTAGCTGTTCTGTAAGATCTATTTAAAGGGACAGGATGAAGATGGAAACCCAGCTAGGAGGGCAGAAGGGGTGACCGTGAGCAGTTTTAACTGGTCAACCAAGTGATCACTTGACTCACCAACCTGGAGCTGTTGGTGGCTCCATCAGGAGCAGACCCACTGAGGATGGGAGAGACCTGGGACTCGAGAGAATGCAGGGAAGCTATTGCAGAGGAGCCGAGTAGACGGTAAGCAAGTTTCAAGAAGCAAGTTTGAAAAAGAAGGGAGAAGAGAGAGGAACACGAGCTCAGGAAAAACGTTTGCTTTTCTCTATTTTTTCTTTTTTAGCCACACCTTTCAGCATGTGGGATTTAAACTCTCCTGCTGCTGCTGCTAGGTTGCTTCAGTTGTGTCCGACACTGTGCGACCCCATAGATGGCAGCCCACCAGGCTCCCCCATCCCTGGGATTCTCCAGGCAAGATCACTGCAGTGGGTTGCCATTTCCTTCTCCAATGCATGAAAGTGAAAAGTGAAAGTGAAGTCGTTCAGTTGTGTCCGACCTTTCGCAACCCCTGGTAGACTGCAGCCTACCAGGCTCCTCTGTCCATGGGATTTTCCAGGCAAGAGTACTGGAGTGGGGTGCCATTGCCTTCTACCAGGGATCAAACCCATGCCCACTGCATCAGAAGCATGGAATCCTAACCCCTAGACCACCAGAGAATTCTATCTTCTCATTTTCATTTTTTAAACCTAGATTCTTGAGAAAACAAATCAGTTCACACAGTGAAGGAGAAGAAACTGGAGCGAGTGGGAATGGGTGAGCTGGTCCCGGCCTGGATGGAGGAGGGGATCTCCAGCATGCGTGTGGCCCCCTCCTCATTTAGCCCCCTCACTGAGATGAGATCACTTTCACGTCGAGCCAGCAGTTGCTGGGGCTTGGTGATAACTTTAGTTTTTATACCACATTTCCCTTGAGTAATTTGAATTACAGGCAATATGCTATCTCACTTATATATCTGGCATTTATGTAAAAGAATGAAGATCCTCATTTTTCATTTGAGCACATTGAAATCCAAAGCAGCTAAGGGATTATAGAAGAAAACCAAAATTTAAATCTACGTCTTCTTACTTTTTTACTGATAGACTATGCTATCTCCACCATTTTCTTAAAGCAAAATGGGGAAGACAGTTGCGCACAAAAATATATCTTCTGAATTTCCTTGGGTCTGGATTTTTTTTCCCTATTCATCTTGTAACAAGAACCCAGCGTCTAGTTGACATGGAACTCTAATATAATTTCATTTGAAGTAGAGAAAAGAAAAACTGCATTTTTGATCATAATAAACCTGTTTCTATGACTCAGTAAATTCCCTGGTGGAAACAACTGTGTCCTGGTTGAATAACACAAGACAGATAAAAAGTAAGAGAGAGGTGTTTGGGACCTAGAGGAAAAAATGCACAAAAGCAAACTCTGTCCATTACTGCTGTCTTAAGGAAAACTCTCACTCCATTAATAGAATTTTAAGGGACAATAATATTAATATAAGGAAAACATCCATTCAGCATAATTTGGTTTTCTAGCTTTTTAATAGTTTTCTTTCTGTTAGTAAGTTGCTAACATTTCCTGCGAGCTTAGTCTTGTTGGAAATAGTACCTCTATTACTGCACAAAGAACTTTCTGCAGGATGTTTAAAGCCTATAAGTTCTTAGGTTCAGAGCAAGTTCTTTCAAGAGCATGAAAGTGAATGAAATGTCCACTGTGCAGCTTAGGGATGTCATTGCTGTTGCTCAGTCACTAAGTCGTGTCTGACTCTTTGTGAGCCCAGGGACTGCAGCAAGCCAGGCTCCTTTGTCCTTCACTGTCTCCTGGAGTTAGCTCAAACTCATGTCCATTGAGTCGGTGATGCCTCCAACCATCTCATGCTCAGATGCCCCCTTCTTTTTGCTTCAGTCTTCTTCAGGGTCTTTTCCAATGAGCAGGCGCTTCACATCAGGTGGCCAAAGATTTGGAGCTTCAGCGTCAGTCCTTCCAGTGAATACTCAGGGTTACTTTTCTTTATGATGACTGCTAGAGACATTAATAAAAAACCAACATGTTTGAGCAATACTGCCAATAGAGCATCTGCAGTTTGGGTTGTAAAATCACAAAAACAAAATAGCCAGAGAAACTTCCCTGAAGACTAGTAGTCTGTGCTTTAGGAAAAGTCTCCATTCTGAATTACTGAGTCATGTATCAATCCAGAAAAGCCAGCAAAAGCCGTCATGGAAAGAAGCAAAGAGAATTCTTCTTTGATTTACTCAGGTGTCACAGAGGAGCCTTCCTCCAGACTGAGCAAAATCTGGTCCTTGTTCATATCTGAAAGAGCCACAAAATACTCTTCAGTTACATTAACCCTGAGATCTATCCACATTTTTCAAGCCAGCATGAACTAGATTTTCAAATGAGAAGCTTCCCCAAGCTTGAATGCTTTTAAAATTGTTTTCTTTTAGAAAATCACACCAAAAGTTAGGAAAAAAAATTTATTTAATGTAATCCTTCAATTCAGTTATTTGTTGCTGCATTCAGACAGGCAATGAAACCGAATAATGCTTGAATATTTTAACAGAAGAAAGCCCAGGCTGAAATATGGAAGATTTAAGCGATGAGGCAGAACAGGGTATGTGTTATGCAGACCAATTACTCCCAACTCTCTTGAGAAGCACAAGTAAAGGAAAAAGGCTTTCAGCCGCCCAATGTGCAATGATATCTCAGCAAGACAGATGCCGAGCCATAGAATAGCACTGAGCTGAGATGATTTATATATTTTTTTAAAGTTTTTTTCCTTTGATTCTAATTTCCTTTCTGCAAAATGTCTTTTTTTTTTTTTTTCAAATCATGTGAGTGTGTTGCAAAGCTATCGTGTAGTCTATCTGCTCCAGCCAGACTTCATGCTCAGTTGAAACCATTATAACCTCCTTCCTTTGGACTGTTCTTTACATTAGGTTTTTCAATACAGAGAAAAAAAATATCCTGGGATTCTTTGTGCTATGTTTCTTCTGTTCAAGAATCATAATCTTTGAAATAATTTTTAAGTGGAAATTTACAATTGCAAACACTGTATGTTGAGGTCTTTTATGATATAGTATAATGATCTTAGATTATTCAGTATATCCAACATAATCCATATTTTTCACTCATCTGTGTCAAGGTAAATTTAATCTTGGAAAATCTGTGCTTACATCCAGAAGAGAAAAGAAGTTGGATAAAAGCTAGAATACCATTTTATCACATATTAAAAAACTTTAGAGTGGCTTCAAAATACTATGAAACACATCCCTTTATCCTGGCTGCCTCATCCCCCTCCACTGCCCCTTCCTTCCACATACGCACACCTTCTAAACCCATCTTACACTTTCTTCTTTTTATTCTTTTGTAGCTTAGTCTTGATCATGGGCTAGGGAAGAAGAAATGGTCAAGGTAATGGAGGTTAATAGCAGTGAAGTAAGAATTAAATGATTGTGCTCAAATGCATTATCTGGTCTTAAAAAAAAAACTTTTTACTTGACTATAATATACTTATGCATGCACGTGTGCTAAGTCACTTCATTCATGTCCAACTCTTGGCAAGCC
Organism: Neotragus pygmaeus; assembly: GCA_006410875.1. Lineage (NCBI taxonomy): Eukaryota > Metazoa > Chordata > Mammalia > Artiodactyla > Bovidae > Neotragus > Neotragus pygmaeus. The sequence goes on from SJYV01054331.1 coordinate 468,652, forward strand.
TGTGGACCACAGCCTACCAGACTCCTTTATCCATAGGATGCTCTGGGCAAGAATACAAGAGTGGGTTGCCATGCCCTCCTTCAAGGGATCTCCCTAACCCCACCAGGGATCAAACCCTTGTCTCCAGCATCTCCTGCATTTGGAGGTGGTTTCTTCACCACTAGTGCCGCCTGAGAAGCGAAGCAGGCATTTTGCTGAATTTTTACAAAGTGAAGCCTCCCAGAACCCAGTTCATGAAATATTGACTGTAGCTTCGAAGCCCCTCCCTGTAACCAATCCAGTCACCAAGCTTCTCCCTCACCCCAGGATCAACACTCCCTGGGTACCAAGTAGACAGACTGGTGTTGCCTGGTGTTTATATTCATGGGATCATTCAGTATGTACTTGTTTGTTTTATCTGGCTTCCTTCGCTCAACGTTGTGCTGCGAAATTCATCCCGGTTTTGTGCTTGGACGTTGTTCGTTGGCTCAGATGTTTCAGTGGATCACCTTTGGCTCTTCTCTTCAGGGGCTGATGGGCACATGAGAGTGTAAGCTTGGGACTCTTACAGACGACACTGCTGTGGGTTTGGGAGGATGTAGGTGTGCTGGGCGTGCACACAGGTCTGGGAGGTATATGTCCAGGAGAGGATTTGCCGGGCTGCCAGGTGGCCGTCTCTTCATCTTTGTTGATGCTGCTTACCCGGAAACAAGAGAAGGAGCATGTGGTCCCTGGTGCTCAGAAAGAGGCCCCTTCTCATGGTAGAAGATTCTCATTAGTGCCTCAGCATGAAAACAGACATGCCCACCATTCCAGCAGCTGCTCGTCTTTCTCTACCTTATTTATTTTTTTAATTTATTTATTTGGCTGCACCGGGTCTTAGGTGCAGCACGTGGGATCTTTTCAGCTGTGGCATGCGGGATCCAGTTCCCTAACCAGGGATGAAACCTGGGCCCCCTGTACTGGGAGCACAGGGTCTTAGCTGCTGCCCACTAGGGAAGTCCCTCTTTCTCTGTTTTAATCGCCCCTTTAGGCACATCAGTGGGGCAGCAATGCCTGATAGGCATAAGGACAGTTTGCAGGATCCTGAAGAGCCTTCTGAGTCATCAGAAGACTTTCTCACCTGCTTTTTTTCAGTATTACAGTGCAATGATCAACTCATGCTGAGTTCAAACCCGCTTAGTCACAAACAGTTGTTCTATTTCCACTCTCTAGAAGGTGCTGTAAAAGTAAATTAAAAGTGGAATCTTACCCTTAAGGAGCTTACAAGCTTTGGGAGTATAAATAACTCTAATACAAGTTAGAATGAGATGAGATGCATTTTAAAAACATAGGCATGGGATTATTTTTTAGTACTGGTAACCTACGTGTATTAAACATTGTATTCTAGGATATTTGATTAAATGTTGCAAAATATTACATGTAAATTTATTCTAAACCTTCCTCTGTTCATCAGTGGCAGACATACGTTCAGGTTAAATGCCACAGTCTAATTTTATTGTCTTCTGTAAATCCAGGGACACCTGTATTTCACACCAACGAATTTATTCAAGTAGTAAATTTTCTGCTTATCACTCCATTATTCAGACTATACTTAAAATCCTTCTTCTTCATTTCCCAGTTATCTGCTGGAGAGTTTAGTTCCACCATCTGATCTGTGTAATTATTTATTCAACAAATGACTGTTTAGCTTCCTTTGTGTCAACTATTGTGGCTGACCCCAGATACAGAATAATGGAAAATCCCCATACGATCCGTGTCCTCCAAGAGTTTCCAGTCTCAGGAAGGACAGAGAGAACGTTCAAGTCAGACACCCTAAGTTCAAATGATGCTCCATGCAGTGGTTTTCACGATGTCCCCCGCAAACTGATGTCCACCAGGAGCCTCAGAAGGGGACCTTATTGGGAATTAGATTTTTGCAGGTGTAATCAGTTAAGATCATCCTGGTTTAAGGTGAACCCTGATTTCAGTGATCGATGTCTTCATAAGAGAGAAGAGAGGGAGATTCCAGTAGAGAGACAGGGAATCACACCGGCCAAGCGGGACCGGGGGAGAGGCTGAAGTGATGCAGCTTCAGGCCAGAAAACACCGGGGGCGGCCAAGAGGCTGAGAGTGAAGGAAGAGGGCTTCCCCGACATCTTCAGCGAGGGCACGGCCTTGCTGCTCCCCTGACTCGGGATTCCAGCCTACAGAGCGCGGAGAGGATCANGGCTGAGGGTGGGTGTGTGTTTGATCAGACAGTGCAAGCAAGCAAAAGCACATGTCTAGCAAGATTTTCCCGAGTAATTACCCTGGCTTTGAACAACTGTAAGAAATCCCCATGGCAACCTCACTTTGCAGAGACCATGTTTTTTAAAATTGCCCTGTTTGATTACTTTTATCGCATAGTTTAAAAATACCTGTCCTTCTCCATAAGCAATGAGCAAACAAAAATCTAACAATCTATCTTTAAAGCTGTTGTGTGGCTTAGTCAGATCCTAAAGAAAAAAGACATCAGTGTGGTCCCACTTTTCCCTTGGGGTGAATGTCCTTCCGAACCCCGTAGAAATGGGTTCCCAAGTGCCAATCCCCACATCTCTTACCCCTCCCTTTCCCCTACACCCCCATGGGAATCTTCAAGGGGTTCCCTTTCTTCCTAATTAAAGGATAAACCTGCAGATCTTGAAGGATTCTTTCTAGTTTGCAAGCAGTTGAAAATCAGGTAGCAGTTTTCTACTCATTTTTCCCCCCTGTATTATTGAAATCCTAAGGAAATCAACCCTGAATATTCATTGGCAGGACTGATGCTGAAGCTCCAAAACTTTGGCCACCTGATGGGGATAGCTGATTAATTGGGAAAGACCCTGAGGCTGGGAAAAGATTGAAGGCACGAGGAGAAGGGGATGACAGAGGATGAGATAATTAGATAGCATCACCAACTCAATGGACATAAATCGGAGCAAACTTCAGGAGATAGAGGAGAGGGAAGCCTGGTGCGGTGCAGTCCATGGGGTCATAAAGAGTTGGACACGACTTAGTGACTGAAAAACAACAAATTATTGAAAGTAAGCCCTCTATTTCCTGAGTAGAGTGTTTGTTAATAATAATAGCAATAAGCTGGGACGTGAACTCGGCTTTCCAGGCGCGCTGTTAGTAAGAGCAGCCCGCTCAGTGCTCAGAACTGAATCATCTCGTCAAAGTCAAGGTCTCCACCGTGGCTGGATCTGAGAAACTACCTCTGACGGGCCTCTCTGATCTTTCTGACCTTCAGCCTTGGCTGGGGCACCTCTCCTGGGGTCAGAACCTCGCATCTGGGGAACGCGAGGGCACATCCCAGAGTCATATGCGCATGCGACGGTCGGAGAGATGAGGGCTGTTCCAGTCACCCTCGGGGCTCTGCCCTTCCCAGAACAGTCATTGGAACCCATGTAATAAAGACAGTGAGGATTTATTTCTCCAACAGCAGATAATGTCTGCTGTCTTCTGCTAAACACATAGAAATTTCCATAATAAGCCTTCGTAATTAATAGCTAACACATGTACAAATGGGGACGAAAGTGAAAAAAAGTGATTACTGTATTTCGTTTACCGTTTTCATTTCCATAAGTCTTTAAGATTCACGCAGTCTTTCAACAAGCATTTATGGAAAACCTGCCACTCGTATGGCACTCCTATGGGCTATGGGAATTCAACAGTGAGTGGGATGCGAACTCTGCCCTTGAACTATGCCCTTTAGAATCTTTTAGTCTAATGGGGAGAAACACGTGTGAATAGATGAAGGTATGCTGCTGCTGCTGCTGCTAAGTCGCCTCAGTCGTGTCCGACTCTGTGCGACCCCATAGACGGCAGCCACCAGGCTCCCCCGTCCCTGGGATTCTCCAGGCAAGAACACTGGAGTGGGTTGCCATTTCCTTCTCCAGTGCATGCATGCATGCTAAGTCACCTCAGTCGTGTCCGACTCTGTGCGACCCCATAGACGCAGGCTCCTCTGTCCACAGGGTTCTCTAGGCAAGAATACTGGAGTGGGTTGCCGTGTCCTTCTCCAGGATGAAGGTATATAATCCTTCCTACCAGAGAAGGAAGACTGGGCAGTAGAAGAAGTAGGTGCTCCAGGCAGAAGGAAGTATTTGGAAAGATAATGGATAGCATATCTGCTGAATGTAACTGATAGTGAGAAGCAAAATAGAACCGTCATTAAGACCAGTAATACTGATTATGTGATGTAGGTGCCAACTCTTATCTAAAAAACAGAGATCATTGTTATTTTTAAGGTTTGTTATAAGAATTAAATAATTATATGTTAAATGCTTAGCATCATACCTGGCATAGTATATGATATGCCTATCACATTGGATAAGCAAAGTTACTTTAGGGAATTCCCTGGTGATCCATTGGTTAGAACTCAGTGCTTGCATTGCCAGGGCCCAGGTTCCATCCCTGGTTGGGGAACTAAGCTCTCACAAGCCACACAGAATGACTTAAAAAGAAAAAAGAGAGAAAAGTTACTGTAATTAAACCATGCCATGAAGTCAGATTCAGCAAGTGCACTTACAGTCATCAACCAAGAAAATTTACTTTTACTTAAATTAACCTTAAGAAGTAGCAATCAAGTTGAGCACAATATATTAGTAACTGATTTATTTTTCTCATTGTCCATGAATCTGATTTTTTTTTAAAGTTTGATTTTTGATGATACTTCCTTTGCTACCCGCATTGCCTACCCAGTGCCTTTGCCTCTCGAGAAGTAAATTAAGTTGTTCTAGAAAGGTTTACTGTTCACAAAGACTGGTTGATTGCCATCCAGCATTTTATAATTTTCTACATGATTATAGAGTGTTCAATGATTTGTTCCAGTAACTCCGCACATACTCAGCCTGATCTATAATTTCCATGGTGAACGTTAACTCACTTTAAAAAAAAAGAGAGAGAGAATAGCCTGTTTTCATCTTTCGGGCTTTTACTCTGAAAGAATTTTCTAAAATAATAGCTGAGCCTCTCTGTAGTGCCATTCAAACCTCTCTCTGGGAGAAGCCTGGGACGGAGCATGATGCTACCACTACCCAGGGGTCCTTATCACAAAGATACAAAGTAGTGTGGTCCCGGGGAGGGAAGAAGCGTTTTCATCAAACCCTATAGGAAAACCCTGCCAGTTCTCTCTGTAGCATATGAAGGCTTTAGTAGATAATTGATTGCCCATGTATTCACGGTAATAATGGAAAGGAAACAAACAAACAAAAAAATGCACCAATTAAATGGAAACTTTTTTCCATTTTTATTGATCTTTGCAGTATGTTTTTGAACTCAAATTAAAATGCAGTTGCATTTGCATGCATGATATTTACTTGACAGTCATTTCTTAGGGACTTTTATATGCAGCGTGCTCAGGCTCCTGGATCAAAAGCACATGTTCCTGCTTTCAGCTAACATGAGAGTAGGGATTCCCTATCAATGATTTTCATTTTTTGCAGAATAATTGTGTGATCACTTTTGGTTTGGAATCATGTGTCATTTGTTTGCATTCCTTGTTGTCGCTAAGTCGTGTCAGACTGTATTGCAACCCCATGGACCATCGTCCACCTGTGTGTGCGTTAGTCAGCCAGTCGTGTCCAACTCTTTGAGACCCCGTGGACTGTAGTCCACCACACTCCCTTGTCCATGGGATTTCTCTGGCAGGAATCCTGGAGTGGGTTGCCATTTCCTTCTCAGGGGATCTTCCTGACCCATGATCAAACCCACATCTCCTGCTTTGGCAGGCAGATTCTTCACCACTGAGCCACCTCGGAAGCCCTTCATGCATATTTATTTGGGATCAAATGTAAATCAGCCTAAGGACTTCCCTGGTGGTGCAGTGACTAAGACTCTGCACTCCCAATGCAGGGGGGCCTGGGTTTGATCCCTGATCAAGGAGCTAGACAGAGAAGGCGATGGCACCCACTCCGGTACTCTTGCCTGGAAACTCCCATGGATGGAGGAGCCTGGTAGGCTGCAGTCCATGGGGTCGCAAAGAGTCAGACACGACTAAGCGATTTCACTTTCACTTTCATGCACTGAAGAAGGAAATGACAACCCCCTCCAGTGTTCTTGCCTGGAGAATCCCAGGGACGGGGGAGCCCGGTGGGCTGCCGTCTATGGGGTCTCACAGAGTCAGACACGACTGAAGTGACTTAACAGGGAGGTAGATCCCACATGCTCCAACTAAAGGTCAATAAATAAATAAAAAGTGTTTTTTAAAAGTTAATCAATCTATATTATACATAATATAGAAAGATTTTGATCAAGTGTTTTCAGTACAGTCTCCACAACAGGTTTGAGAGAGCTGACACTGAAACTACACCTCCCTTTGAAATCTACATGTTGCTATATTTTTAAAACATTCTTCCCTTTTGAGTACAGTTGTCCTTACAAATTGTCTTTTCCTTGAAGTCTCAATGTGTTATAGTTGGTGCTCCTGCTGACATGCTTGTTCTTTGGCTCTGAATTGTAATTGGAGACCGAGGGCTGTTCCTGGTACTATCAGAGTGCCGTGGGCTTTAAATTCACAAACAGCTGTTTGGGTAAAAGCACCTGGCATCTTCTCCCAGAATCATGAATCTGCTCATCTTTTTAAAAATCTCTGCAGATTTTCAGTCTTTGTCTTTCTGTTTATATATATATATATATATATATATATATGTTACTGATTCCCTGGTGGCTCAGATGGTAAAGCGTCTCCCTGCAATGTGGGAGACCCAGGTTCAATCCCTGGGTCGGGAAGATACCCTAGAGAAGGAAATGGCAACCCACTCCAGTACTCTTGCCTAGAAAATTCCATGGATGGAGGAGCCTGGTGGGCTACAGTCCATGGGGTCACAGCATGACTGACTTCACTCATATATGTATATATGTATATAAACGCCATGAAATCATTTTGCTTTTACCTATATAATCTAAATCTACCCAGCATATACTGTGTTTTATTACTAGTTAACACTATATATTGTGCAGGCAGGTGTGCTAAGTCACTTTAGTCATATTCAACTGTTTTCGAACCTATAGACTATAGCCCACCCGGCTCCTCTGTCCATGGAATTCTCCAGGCAAGAATGCTGGAGTGGGTTGCCATTTCCTTCTCCAAGTGATCTTCCCAACCCAGGGATCAAACCCAAGTTTCCAGCATTACCAGCTGAATTCTTTACCACTGAGCCACCAGGGAAGCCCAATTCTGTCCACATACATCTATGTGTATATTCTAACTATCATGCCTGTTGTTTTCTTGAGATTCAGAATTAACATTATTGAAATAACTTAAGATCAGAAATCTTAACCCATCATCTAAAACCTCCTTTTTACAAAAGTCACATTTAAGACATTTTTCAAACCTTCCTGACTTGCTAGTACAAAGATATTCACCTTTATGTACATTGTAATAGGTCTATTTTAACCTTGCTACTACTGACACTATTCACCTTTAATTTTATTTTTTCCTTTCTAAGCATAATGTCGATTCTACAAAAAAAAGTTTATTTTATGGAAAGAAACATCTTACCATGCACAGGATCTGTCATATGCACTTTGGGATTAATTTTCAGTTCACAGGTGCATGAAAAATTCAAATACAGATAAATGAGATACCACCTTCAACCTGTATAATTTTAAGTAATTGCTTATTTCCAATTACTATATTTTATGTAGGAGACTTATTCAATAAAGTGGTTCATTACAATAATTATACTACACTTTTCCCGCAGAATGACATTCATCAAGGCTTGCTCAGGGGACCATGGTTTGGGGCTAATGGATGTGTTTTTATAAATGCTTTCCCCCTTAATATCAATCTGTCAACATTTTCAGAGTGAGAAAAGAAAACTAAGGCCTCTCAAAGTTTTTCACACTTAGCAAGAGAAATGTATTGTTAACAACTCCAAAACAGAAAAGTTAGTTGAATGTTATAATATTTGTGGGTTTCTTTCTCAAATAAATATTAGTGGCTCTATTTTGAAGGTTACTACAGTGAAAGATGGTTCTTCAGATGGAGCACCCCAAATAATATTCCCTGATAGGCTTGTGTTTACTTCCAGTTGATTAAATAAATTGAATTAATGTTCTAGTTAGCTAAAAGTTGTGATGGATCCCTGATTTTAAAATTCAGTAAATGTGAAATATAAATCCTGTAAACCATCCTGACTCTAATGGGTTAGAAAGGTCATTGATCTCTTTTAATGCTTCATGGTTGTTATTCTGAAAGATCAATTATGCTTACATAGAACAAAGGGAGAATTTGTCTAGTTAAGATTTTGCATTAGGAGTTGGGACAAATAAGAGCACGTTGTATGTGCAAACCAAATCTTTCAACTCAAGCAAACAATGTTTTTTTACAATAGAGCTTTCAAAATGCTTTTTAATTTTTCTTTTATTCAATACTGCCTTTTAAATACTTTTAAAATAATTTCATATTTTGCATAGACATCATGATGTAGTAAAAAATACTGTCCAATCCAGAACTCTAATCATAATTCTGCAATCTATTATCTGAGTAACCTTAGAGAACCTAATTTCTGTGAACCTCAGATCTCTCATCTGTTAAAAAAAAGAGACAGAGAAAGATAATAATACCTACCTATGAGGAGTAATTTGAAGATTAAGTTTAAAACATGTAATACAGTACCTCACCATATGATCAAAGAGCCAAAGAAATGAATAAGAATTTAATGGATTTGAAATATACAGTTTACCAGTTTCATGTTATGACCATTTATACAATTCTTCATTCAGTGACTAAAGAATATACATTCTGATTCAAGAACACATGAATGATTTACAGAACATGACCACTTACTACACTATGAAGGAATTCTGAAGAGAAACCAAATCAGTATGTTAGGCATCATTTGACCAACATATAATACAGTTAGAAACTAAATAACCACTACAAAAAAAAAAAACAAAACCCACACATTTAGAAATTTTAAAACCACTTCCAAATAACTGAGGGAGTATAGAGAAAACCACGATGGGAAAAAAAGCGTCTAGAATTGAAAAATAATGCATGTTGTATATATCAAACTTGTGAGAAGTAACTAAAAGCATTTTTAGAGGGAAAATCATGGTCTTGAATGCATATTTAGTAAAGGAATAAGTGCTGACATTAACCTTCCAAGTATTTAACTCAAGTGTTTAGAAAAGAATCAACCAGCAACACAGTAAGGCAGCAGGGGAGAAATAATAAAGCTAAAAGCAGACACTAATTGAATAGGAGAAAAAGAATCAATAAAAGTGTTAATAGAACTGTGTTCTTTACAAAGACTAATAGAAGTGATAAATCTGCAAAATTCATCAAGAGAAAATTAAGGAGCCTTCTGGGAAAGTGACAGACATTGGCATAGTTTCTTAATCTCCTATAATTCCCACATGAAAATACACAGACTGCCTGTATAATACACCAAAAGTCTATAAACCATATTTACAACAAACCAAGGTAAGCCGCAAACTCCAGGTAAAAGCAGGTTCAGACAAACTGATAGCCACATGTTTTGCACGGTACCTTGGTCTGTTTGAGCTGCTATAACAGAATACCACAGAGTGGGTGGCTTAAAAGGCAAACATTTATTTCTCATAGCTCTAGAGGCTGCGAAGTCCAAGATCAAGGTGTCAGCAAAGTCAGCGTTTCCTCCTTTTCCTGAGTTGCTTTCTTGCTGTGTCTTCGCCTAGTAGAAGTGGGAAGGACATCTTTTCCTGGTCTCGTAAGGACACTCATCCCCTCTTAGGTGCTCTATCTTCATGATCTAATCTAACCCTGATTGTCTTCCAAAGGCTTCTCTTCTAATAGCGTCACACTGGGGTGAGGACTTCAGCGTATGAATATGGGAGGGAGGCACATTCAGTTAGTAACACGGGATAGTGGTGTCTGTAGGGAGGAAGCCAGGGTTAGTTACAGGGCATCAAATGTTTCTGGGAACAGGCAGATACCCTCTTCCTTCCACACTGAAGGAAAACATCCAGGAGTGGGCTCAAAAGTAACAAGAGTGGTCAAGGAGAAAGCAGACCCAGAAAAAGCTGGTGCTGGCAGGAGGGAGTAGGGACATCCAGGAAATCCCAGAAATAAAGCTGCCACGTTTGATCGCTATTTACACACAGAAGAGGAAGCTCTGAAATTAGGAGAGAAATATTGGAAATATAGGAAAACAAGTTTTGCCTGAAAATGAGCAACCAAACATCATCAAAGTCAAGTTCCACAAAAAAGTTAAAAGTAAAAGATTACAAGTTAAAAGGCACAAGCATAAGATTATAAGGAAGAAAAGATTGTCCTGTGGACCACGAAAGCTGCCTTAATAAAGACACTCACAATGAGCTCAAACTGTGCTGTGAAGTGAAGTTGCTCAGTCATGTCCTCTTTGCGACCCCATGGACTGTAGCCCACCAGGCTCCTCCCTCCATGGGATTCTCCAGGCAAGAGTACTGGAGTGGGTTGCCATTTCCTTCTCCAGGGGATCTTCAAACTGTGCTAACTATTGTAAAATAAGTGAAAAGATGCTACACATCACGTAAGGTTAGGGGAGCAACCTAAGTAAGAATTAGAGATATTCTAGGACTCAGGGAAGAACTGTAAATAAGAGCGATGAAGAGCAAATTAGAAGCAACATAACCTGCTCGCTTGCCTCAGTTGATGCTTTAAGAGAAAAAGAAAGTGAAGGAGTGGCAGTTGTAAGAAATCAGGAAAAAATGAAGAAGGAGATTGAAATGATTTAAAAGAAATTGGCAGACTGAAGAAGGTAAAACATGTCCTACCTCCGTATCTTAGGAGTCCCAAAAGAGGAAAGCAAAAGCAATAGAAGAGAAGTACTCACATTTTCTGATGTATACAAAGATTTGAAAGTATGTGTTGAAAGCATACATCATTTATCCAAAAACATCAATCATGAAAAACCAGAAATAAGACCTATTCCGAAAAAATTACAGGATCTTAAATTAAAAAAAAAAAATCTAGCTCCAAATAAACAAGTGATTTAAAAAGAAAAGAACATTTAGATTCCCATCAGCTTTTTTGGTAGCAATACTTTGTGTCAGAAGAAAATAGTGACGTATAGGATGCTCAAAGAGAGTGTATGTGATCTAGGTCTTTTAATAACTAATAAAACTGACTTTCAAGATGTAACAATGTAAGTAATGTATGATGCAAGTAATATTGTGCCCATGAGCCTTTCCTGAGAGACCCTCTAAAAAACATAATTCAGACAAGCATTACTCCAAAAACACTCTGCTACTGCTGCTGCTGCTGCTGCTGCTAAGTCGCTTCAGTTGTGTCCAACTCTGTGCGACCCTATAGACGGCAGCCCACCAGGCTCCCCGTCCCTGGGATTCTCCAGGCAAGAACACTGGAGTGGGGTTCCATTTCCTTCTCCAATGCATGAAAGTGAAAAGTGAAAGTGAAGTCACTCAGTCATGCCCGACTCTTAGCGGCCCCGTGGACCGCAGCCCACCAGGCTCCTCTGTCCATGGGATTTTCTAGGCAAGAGTACTGGAGTGGGGTGCCATTGCCTTCTCCAAACACTGTGCTAGATTTCATTATTTCAGGTGCCTGTCAGAATCTTCTGCAGCCAGAAGAGGGCACTGCAGAGCAGCATGGCTCTGAGTTACCAATGCTTAGAGCCTGTCCTTGGCTGAAAGAACTATGCAAGGCTTTACTAAAGAAATCAAATAACTAGATCATCCCTATACAGGCCTTCTTTCTTTGCAGAAAGAAACAACAGTTTCTAAATACATGTCAAGGCTAACAGATATAGATACATATATAGATCTATGTAACTCTCTACATCTGTATCTATAGAAGATTTAGGTGTCTCTCTTCTGTCAAGACTATCCCAAAGTTGAATTGAAGCTATTCTATTACAGTATTTATTCTTCCAGTTTATTGTGCTATTGGTTATAAAATCAGTTCTCAGGGACTCCTGGGTATGAATTAGAAATGTTTTCTGACACTTTTATGTATAAAATAGATAAGTAATAAGGACCTACTGTATAGCACAGGGAACTCCACTCCATGCCCTGTGGTGACCTAAATGGGAAAGAAATCCAAGGAAGAGGGGATATATGTATACGTATAGCTGATTTGCTTTGCTGTGCAGCAGAAACTAACACAACATTGTAAAGCAATTGTATTCCAATTAAAAAATTATATTCTGTTTTGTTCAGTTCAAGTTTAGGACAAAGGAGATTTGGAGGCTATTTACAAATCTTTGGGTTTCCCTGGTGACTCAGAATCTGAGCAAAGAATCTGCCCGCAATGCAGAGACCTGGGTTCGACCCCTGGGTTGAGAAGATGCCCTGGAGAAGGAAATGGCTGCCCACTCCAGTATGCTTGCCTGGAGAATCGACCGAGGAGCCTGGCTGGCTGCAGTCCATGGGGTCACAAAGAGTCGGACACAAAGAGTCGGACACGACTGAGTGACTAGTACTTTCACTTTTCTTTAGAAATTACAGTCAGTGCAGAAATAATTTTACAAACAATAGAACAGACACTGTCCCCAGTTTTTGCGAAGGTATCTCCCAACATGAAGAGCACTGTTCTAAGTGTCAACTGCCCCGTTACAGGGCCTGTAGCTGGGTGACTGCGTTCAGACCATCACCTTACACTAAGGGAAAGACACAGCCACGGCCTGGGCCCTTTCGTGACTATGTGAACCCCTTCCACTGAGTCTGCTGTGGAGACTCCACTCAGTGTTCCTAAGGAGATGTGCGGTTAAATCAATGCCCAAAGTCACTTGTCAGTCGAGGGGATAAAATGTAAGAAAGCTTTACGATTTGATCACAGCAAGCAAGCTTTTGTGTGTTACCCTGAACATGTAATTTTTCAACAAAATGACTTCCACTCTGGTTTCCTTGTCTATACGTTAATTTATTCTCCCAAGAGTTCTAGTGAATAATGAAACCAGCTCCATTTTTCATTTTTGAGAACAGATGAGTATACTGGCCCTCCTCGCAGGAGAGAAACTGCCGGGGTGGTCAGCGGTCCTGCCCTTCATGACGGGTCTGCATGATGCAGGAAAGTTCTGTTGCTTACGGTGATGTCATGCGGGTTGTCAGCTGTGCTGGGATGACGAGTTCCTCCCCAGTTCTGGCCACATGGCCGTGTGGGTTGACATGACCGCATCTGTTTCCAGGTTTGTCTGCAGCCTGGGGCCCTATGACTTTGTACCTCAAGTTACTCATCTTTCGTCCAGCAGACCCTGGATGGTCTATCTTTCTCTGAATACAGAGTTGTTCAGTCTCCTGCTTGATCATCTTCCCTCAACTTTGTTTGAAACACATTGTGCCTTTTAGTATTTCCTCTACTCGCCTTGCTGAAAGGACCACCTCACTCAGCACTTAAACAGAGAGTTTATGCCAAATTAATCTGCCCTGTGCACACAGTTCCAATTTGAATCCTTTATCCACTGCCTCCTTTGCCTGCAGAAATCTTAACCGGTGTCCAGGCCTAGTACCACTTCTACTTCTTCAGTCGAGTCTCTGCTAACTATTTCAGACACGCCTAGCTCTCCCCCACCCAGAACCTTACCACCCCTTCTCATCTTTCCTACGGTGCATATCGCCTAACGCTTTAGTAGCTACCGTATCCTGCTTTTTTCTGATAACCTCGCAGCCTTCGCTTCCCAGTTACTCCCTTACATACAAACCTTCAAGTTGCAGACTTTCAAAGATATGAACGTGTGTTCCCATATCCAGTCACGTACGTTCGCTCATGTGTCTGGTGGGCATTGTCAGGCGTGTGCATCCTCTGCAAGTGAGTGCGCTTTTCTGCACCTTGCTGTACAGGACTATATAGAGTACAGTGGTGCAGTAGCTTATTTCTTGCCTGATCACTCGAGGCCAGCCCCTGTGTGCCAGGTGTTGTCCTGCGCTACTGTACTTTTCAAGGTGTGTGCATGCCTGCTCAGTCGCTTCACTCATGTCTGACTCTTTGAGACCCCAGGAACTGTAGCCTGCCAGGTTCCTCTGTCCATGGGATTCTGCAAGCAAGGATACTGGAGTGGGTTGCCATCCCCGCCTCCAGGGGATCTCCCCAACTCGGGGATCGAACCTGGGTCCCCTACATTGCAGGCGGATTCTTAAGCACTGAGCTACTGGGGAAGCCCCAGATTTCATGGTACTATACTGTAAAGATTAAAGTGTTCTCTTTATTTTTTTGTGTTTGTTTGTTTCCTATGTAATATTTGTGTGAAATGTATTATAAACCTATTACAGTACAGTACAATACAGCCTATTATGTTAGATGGGGTCCTCAGCTAACTTTGTTGATTGTTGTTCAGCCGCTCAGTCGTATCTGACTCTTGGTGACCCCATGGACTGCAGCACGCCAGGCCTCCCTGTCCTTCACCATCTCCCAGAGCTTGCTCAAACTCATGTCCATTGAGTCAGTGATGCCATCCAGGCACTTTATCCTCTGTCACCTCCTTCTCCTCCTGCCTTCAGTCTTTCTCAAAATCTGGGTCTTTTCCAATGAGTGCACCTTTGCATCAGGTGGCCAAAGGATTGGAGCTTCAGCCTCAGCATCAGTCCTTCCAATGAATATTCAGGACTGATTTCCTTTAGGATTGACTGGTTTGCTCTCATTGCAGTCCAAGGGACTCTCAAGAGTCTTCTCCAACACCACAGTTCAAAAGCATCAATTTTTTGGTTGCTCAGCCTTCTTTATGGTCCAACTCTCACATGCATACATGACTACTGGAAAAGCCACAGCTTTGACTTTGGACATAGTCCAAATTTGTTGGACTTATGAACAAATTAGACTTATAAACGCACTCTCAGAACAGAACTCATTTGTATATAGAAGACTTACTGTATAACTAGGCTTTTGGAGTCTGGTAAGTAAGACCTCAGGTTCTGAGGAGCTCTTTATCTCTGGTAGTCACTAAAATCATACTAAGAACTCAGTAAATCTAACCTACTGATCAAAATGAAGAGAGCTTTGTCTGAGCACTGTCCGTGGTCTGCACTACCCCTCCTTGTTCCTGAATCTTTCCAGGCTACTGTGCCTCTGTCCTCTGCTTCTACACATTTCCCACCCGTTCTGGCTCCTCTGTACGTGTCACCAATCACCTTCTGCAGCTAGGAAGCTGAGTTTGGGGAGTATGTCTTCCAATTTGTAGCCAACCTCCAGGATTGCTTTTCTCGTCCTTCCCCCTGCAATAATTTCATCGTTGCAACAAGCAAGAAACCTTTAAAGTTCATCTCATTTTTGTCTTCATGTCTGTAGGCAACAAACGAAAAGCTCCTAAACTCATAATTTCAGATTAGGATTGGGTCACAGGCCCGGAACCTGAATCAGACTTGATGTGGATTAGGGAACATTTCACTGAAAGATGGCAATAGGGGTCCAGTGGGCATTGCAATCTTGAATTCTTTGAGAACTGAAAAGCCTGAATTCTTTGAGAACTGAAAAGCCTGTGTGGCTGGAAGAAATGCTCAGTCATGTCTGACTCCTTGAGATCCTATGGCTGTAGCCCACTGGGCTCCTCTGTCCACGGAATTTTCCAGGCAAGCATACTGAAGTGAGTTGCCCCTTCCTCCTCGAGGGGATCTTCCTGACACGGAGATCGAACCCGCATCTCCTGCATTTCACAGGGTTTCTTTTTCACTGAACTATCGGGGAAGCCAGATGTAAGGACATTTTATTACCAGTGAGCACAGCCAGTGTGTTGCCCCATAGCTGTGACATGTGGCTGAAAAAGCTTGTTTGCAGTTACATTCAAATAAAGTAGGAGTAGAAATTAAAACTAAATGATAGAATCAATCATATGATGATGCTTCAGTGAAAACATTCATGCCTAGTGTTTTAACAGTGTAGCTGTTTCATGTATGTAATGATCTGTTGGTATGTTTCCCCTTTACATTATGAGAACTAAAGTCACACTCTTAATTTTACAGCTTCGCAAGTCTGTCTTCAGCATCAGGGCAAGGAACCTTCTAGAAAAGGAGACTGCAGTCACGAAAATCTTAAGGTAACACCATTTAACATTGATACACAATTAAACACAGTAGGGTTATAGGAAACAAGAAAAAAGCTGTTTTTTTAAAATAATGAACAATTTTCTGAGTATTCATATATACTTTCTGCTAGAAAGTAGGTTGAGTAACTGTATGCTTAGAAATAATCTTAAACACATCATTGATGTCTTGAAAAAGTAATATTTTACTAACTCAATTGGTCATTTTCTCTTTCATGCACTTAAACATAAATTTTAAGTATGGACAATGGCAGAAAGATGGAAATAATTTCTCCTTACAAGTATTATGTCTTTTGTGATGTCTAAAGGACAAGTCACAATCTAAGGGGAAAATGGTAAAAGGGAAAGCTTTCTGTATTTTTCAGTTTGAGTCACAAACCCCCAAATTTGTATTCTTCGTCATTCGAGAAGACCTCTGCCCAAAGTGTGAAATGAGTGGCGGACTTCTGTTGTTGTTACTTATCAGCTCTGGAACAAGGTGATGATCTAAAGAAACTGTAGCTTCCTCTCATTTTTATTCATGTGAGCTATGTGCAAACCAAAGAATTCTGGTCTTTAAAAACATGTTCCGTATAAGATGTGTATAAGAGACAGGTTTCATGTATGTAATGATCTGTTGGTATGTTTCCCCTTTACATTATGAGAACTAAAGTCACACTCTTAATTTTACAGCTTCGCAAGTCTGTCTTCAGCATCAGGGCAAGGAACCTTCTAGAAAAGGAGACTGCAGTCACGAAAATCTTAAGGTAACACCATTTAACATTGATACACAATTAAACACAGTAGGGTTATAGGAAACAAGAAAAAAGCTGTTTTTTTAAAATAATGAACAATTTTCTGAGTATTCATATATACTTTCTGCTAGAAAGTAGGTTGAGTAACTGTATGCTTAGAAATAATCTTAAACACATCATTGATGTCTTGAAAAAGTAATATTTTACTAACTCAATTGGTCATTTTCTCTTTCATGCACTTAAACATAAATTTTAAGTATGGACAATGGCAGAAAGATGGAAATAATTTCTCCTTACAAGTATTATGTCTTTTGTGATGTCTAAAGGACAAGTCACAATCTAAGGGGAAAATGGTAAAAGGGAAAGCTTTCTGTATTTTTCAGTTTGAGTCACAAACCCCCAAATTTGTATTCTTCGTCATTCGAGAAGACCTCTGCCCAAAGTGTGAAATGAGTGGCGGACTTCTGTTGTTGTTACTTATCAGCTCTGGAACAAGGTGATGATCTAAAGAAACTGTAGCTTCCTCTCATTTTTATTCATGTGAGCTATGTGCAAACCAAAGAATTCTGGTCTTTAAAAACATGTTCCGTATATTAACTAATTTATTTTGTTTTGGCTTAGGATCCCTCTGTCCTACCAGTGGGATTCCATTCATAGGATGGGAGTGGGAAGATGGAGAATCATTGTTTAAAAAAATCCTTAAAAAAGTCAGTTAACTTATATATGCCTGCTGCATGCTTCGTTCCCCAGTTGCGTCCGACTCTTCGTGACTCCATGGACTGCAGCCTGGTCGGTAGCCCCCCAGGCTCCTCTGTCCATGGGACTTTGCAGGCAAGAGTACTGGAGTGGGTTCCATTCCCTTCTCCAGGGGATCCTCCCGACCAGGGGATTGAACCTGCATCTCCTGTGTCTCCTGAATTATAGCAGGTTCTTTATTCCATGAGGGAATAAAGAACCATCAGGGAAGCCATGACTTATTTATAGTACCTGTTAAACATTCACTTTATGCTCACCTATATATGAACAAAATCACAAAATTAGATCATAATTCATAAAACTAGATATTCTGTCAGCTGGGTTCATAGAGGCTTGAACCTAAATATTATAGATGCTTGAATCTAAAATATTAAAGAGATAAATATGACATATAACAGGTCAGTTATTTCTGAAGTTAGTCAAGTTGGGGTTAAAAAGATGATTAAGGAGAATATGAATTTAAAAAATTTTTACAATTATGTATCAATGTTAATAAATTTAAAAGAACACCACCCTTATGGCAGAAAGTGAAGAGGAACTAAAAAGCCTCTTGATGAAAGTGAAAGAGGAAAGTGAAAAAGTTGGCTTAAAGCTCAACATTCAGAAAACGAAGATCATGGCATCCGGTCCCAAAACTTCATGGGAAATAGATGGGGAAACAGTGGAAACAGTNAAATTACTTCTTGGCTATGGCCTTAAGTTCCTGGACATTCATTTTCCTGGAATGAATATTCAAGTCCTATTGGTGGAGGGGTCTTGGTTCTTAGTACTGATATTGAAGCTGTGGAATTACCAGGGTTCTCAGTGAGCAGGGAACCCACATTTTCAAATATCCATCTTCTGTCTGAAGCAGGATCTGGGTTGTTCTGGCACAGAGCATGCTGTATACCTCCCTATGAACAGGAAATTCAAGGCCACAAAGAAAAAAGAACTTCAGAGAGAGGCTAGAGGGTTGAATCAGTGGTGGGGTCACCAGTGATTTCTACATATTATAATCTGTATATAATTCTAAATAATATAATCATCTTTCAGTTGTATTTTTCTACTTATTATTTTTTGACATTGATGTGTGCTTTGAAAATTGAAATGAACTTCTGGGTGTGTATAGGAACACTTTGATGAGAAACAAAAAATAGGGCATTTTAACAGAACTTGAGAACACTGTCAAAAGCTTACATCCAGGTGAGTCACTTGGCACTAATGGGCCAGATTTACCTGGAGAGTCTTGTGAGAAAGAGGATGGCCCTAAATTATAAAATCCAAGGTTGCTATTAAATTCACTCTTGTTTTGACTTTGTCTACACTGTTCAGCTCCACTAGAGAAAGCTTTCTTCAAAAGGCAGTGACCTTTATACCACATCAGATGAAATCAAAACACCAAGCAGTGTGCTTTCAAAAGCATCGCCCCCTCTCCTGAGATTTCTCTAATTCGAGCCCTGAAATTGAGCAAAAACGCATTATCATTCCTGTGAGGCTGAATGCATCGAGAAATGTCAGAATAAAATAATTAAACATGTTCCATTATTTTAGAAATTTCCGTCCTTTTGCGGTTCACCGTCAGTATCTCTTTAGATAGGGACAGAATCTTTATAACCTCCCTGAGTGCTCAGTATGGTATGATTTTTGTAATGTGATGTTTGGATCTATGACATAATTTTATTTTTTATACACTGAATTAATACGTTTAAAATATACTTGAATGCTACTTACTGTTGAAAAACTAAATATATTTAATGACTTATTGGATCAGTTTTTCTCATCACTTTTTTCAAAGTTTATTCCCTAAATTGTTCCTACACTGAAGTAATGGATATTTTAATATAATAAAACAATATACCAAAACTGAGTAGTTTCTCTCTCTCTCTCTCTCTCTCTCTATATATATATATATATATACACACACACACATTTTTTTTTCCAATCTTTTACACTACATAGCATATGGGGTCTAAGTTCCCTGACCAGGGATCAAACCTGCACCCTCTGCATTTTGACCTCATAGGATTACCTGAGCATGCGTATTAAGTACTTACTCAGCATCCCTGTAGCCAAAATAAGTATGAATCCTGGCTCCATGCCTTCTGGATGTCTGATACTGGGCAAGTTGCTTATGTCTCTGCACCTCTGTTTTCTCATCTCTTAAATGAGGTCTGTAAATTTATAGCCACTGACTTATAGGAGAGGGTTAAACAAGTTGGTATCTGTAGGTGATTTTCCATTATTGGCAACAAGTTAGGGGAGACCCACGGTTGCCCCTGAGGGACAAGCAACTGACAGCTACCTTTCAAAGCTGATCCTCCAGGGCCTGCTGCAGAATGCCCACTGTTGTCCAGCAAAGGCCAGATCTGAGGAGCATAAAATGCTTTTGACACATCAGTTCAGTCGTTCAGTAGTGTCCAACTCTTTGCGACCCCATGAATTGCAGCATGCCAGGTCTCCCTGTCCATCACCAACTCCCGGAGTTCACTCAGATTCAGGTCCATCGAGTCCAT
Source organism: Neotragus pygmaeus (assembly GCA_006410875.1). Lineage (NCBI taxonomy): Eukaryota > Metazoa > Chordata > Mammalia > Artiodactyla > Bovidae > Neotragus > Neotragus pygmaeus. Next base: position 488,572 of record SJYV01054331.1, read on the forward strand.
GATGCCATCCAGCCATCTCACCCTCGGCCATCCCCTTCTCCTCCTGCCTCCCAGCAGCAGAGTCTTTTCCAATGAGTCAACTCTGAGCATGAGGTGGCCAAAGTACTGGAGTTTCACACATCAGTGTACTCTTTTTCCAAGTTGATCCCAAAGTTCTTGCTTACCCAGCTAGAAGCAGTGTACTGCTGCAGCTCAGTTGAGAAACTTCTCTGGTGGCTCAGTCGGTAGAGAATCCACCTGCAATGCAGGAGATCTGGGTTCAATCCCTGGGTCAGGAAGATCCCCTGGAGAAGGGAATGGCAACCTATTCCCATATTCTTGCCTGGGAAATCCTATGGACAGAGGAGCCTGGCAGGCCACAAGTCCATGGGGTCGCAAAAGTTGTACATGACTTAGTGACCAAACCACTACCACGACCAAGCTTTGCTAGACTGGCTAACATCTTTAGGGTATCATCAGATGATTTGTTTAATTCATTTGCTGAATGCTTATTGTCAGATGTAGTTGTGAACTAACAACAGATTTCTCAGCCCAGGTTAGCATCCCCAATAGCCGATGGGAACTCTTGGACGTGGGGAACTGTGATCTTTGTAATGCCCAAAGGGAGGCTGTGAAAGTCTCCATTCTGCTTGGATGGGCCAGGAAATAAAACAGTCCTGTCTCAGTAGTGGGACACCTACAGAGGCGTTGGCAGGGAGCCTAGTCAAACAGGTAGAGACCAACATCCCGCAGAGAGGTCTGGGGGTGGCCTCAGGTGTTGGTAAAGTGGAGCCTGATGGGCTTGGCAGCCAGAACAGTGACAGTGAGCAGGATTTAGTCGAGGTCGTTGGTTCAGAGGGGCTGGTGCCCAGGGCAGGGAGCAGCTGGGCTGGGGCTGGGACACCGTGGCATCGTCTTCTGCAGGGGTTGTAATTCCTGCCTGGAACCTTCTGTGTGCACATAGCATTGGCACTCCATAACTTCAGGATGGTTGAGGGCTTAGCTGGGGTAGGTCCTTCCTGGGCTGTGGGCTCGGTGAGGTATTCTCTTGATCTGCTGGCATCTCTGAGGGTCTTATTCTCCCAGCTCTCTCTCCCCAAGGGAGATGAACTGACATCTGGACTCTTCCCTAGGGTGTGAGCATCTAAGTCTTATTCCCCTGGAAGGGGTGGCAAACCTGATTTTGAGCCGATGGAGGAGATCACAGAATTTTCTAGAGGAAGAAATTCAAATTAAATCCCAAAGATTCCCTCCAAAGTCCACCTGTCCCTGTGCACTTGGCTAGCTGTGAGAGTAGAGGAGTTTGAGGAGAGGGCAAAGAGCCTCTTCATCCTACTCTGCCTTGTCTTGTCTAGACTGAAGCCGCCAGTTCTCTGAGCAGATTCTCGGGGAGGCTAAGAGCGCTTCACGATGCAGAGCACGATTTCTTATCCCTTTCCCATGGAACACGTTCTCCTTTTCAAATTATTGTTTCATCTGTTAGCCCAGGAGTTCACAACTTCTGAGTAAGGTCATGGGAGTTCTGTGCAGCTCCGTGCCCTGGGCACGGCTCACAGGGCATGCACAGAATCCCCAAGAGGATGCGAGGACCGTGCACATCCCAGAACCCAGACTCGCCAGAGTTCAGTGAGACCTGCTTCAGCCCCTGGGTGGTGCGGTGCACCAGGAAGACCCCGCAGACGAGAGGAAGCAGGCTGAGACTGGTCAGCCTGCGGATGCTGTGGCAAATTCTTAATACCCCCGTTAGCAAGAATAACTTGAAGTTTTAAGGAAAGAGAGTATGGGGCATTAATGCACCCTTTATTAATTAAATTAAATTATTACTGATTTATTAAATAGATGTATTAATATATTGACTATGTTTAGAAATACATGGGTTTTAGTATGCCTCTGTTAGAATTGCCATGACATGGTAATCAAATATTTCATGTAAATATTAAATCCTATTGTAGATATTTATCTGTGATTTTGTTAAGTCTGCCTAGCCATTGGCTTTCCTTATGAAGATTTTCCTGGTACTTAAAAAACTTGTAGACTGGTTGGAAGACCATTTGGAGATATAGAGACTAAGTAAATGGGTAGAAATTAGCTGTATTCAGAGAACAATAAACTAAGGCAATAAGATATGTGGGAGACTTCCCTGGTGGTCCTGTAGTTAAGACTCCACACTTCCACTTCAGGGGCTTGGGTTCAATCCCTGGTGGGGGAATTTCTGCATACCATATGGTGCAGCCAGGAAAAATAATTCGTTAATTAAAAAAAAAAAAATCCGTGGGTGCATGCATTTGAATAAAACATAAAATAGTGAAAATTTCAAGGAGGCAAAAATATAACTTAATTGAAACAATATATTCTTGTTTTGTTTGCTTTTACCAACTAAACTTTTTTTCCTTGCTGCTGCTGCTGCTAAGTCACTGCAGTCGTGTCCGACTCTGTGTGACCCCACAGATGGCAGCCCACCAGGCTCCTCCGTCCATGGGATTCTCCAGGCAAGAACACTGGAGTGGGTTGCCATTTCCTTCTCCAATGCAGGAAAGTGAAAAGGGAAAATGAAGTAGCTCAGTCGTGTACGACTCTTCACGACCCCATAGACTGCAGCCTATCAGGCTCCTACATCCGTGGAATTTTCCGGGCAAGAGTACTGGAGTGGGTTGCCATTGCCTTCTCCCCTTTCCTTGAACTTTAAAAAATGTTTTGAGATATAATTAACATATGTATTAGTTTCAGGTGTACAGCATAGTGATTCTAGGAGGTTTGTATATACTATGAAATAATCACCACAAAGAAGTCTAGGTAACATCCATCACCTTACATAGTAAAATAATATATTCTGTTTTTCTAGATAGTACCTGATTTGCAGTAGTCAAAATATGTTTCATTGACATAGTATATGATTTGTAGATTACTTTCAGATAAGCACCCAAAATGATTGTATTAATACTGTGGATTAGGAGAGCTACTATTAAATTTTACCTAACAGATGTGGGAAGATATTTTGACTAGGTTTTTCTTTTACTGTTTTATCATTGATGGGTAAAGCAGTAAGTAATAGAGGAAGATGCATATCTCTAGAAAAAGCAGTTTGAATGGTTTATGCAACATTTGGCAGATTTCATTTTTGTTGTTAAAAAGCTCAGCCTTTGCATAGCAGTTGACATTTTTCTGAATCCTCAGCAAGGTTGAATTTTGATAGATGCACTAAAGGCATGGATTTCTCAAGAGGCTGAATTTTGATAGATGCACTAAAGGCATGGATTTCTCAAGAGGTCATTTTCCTTCTCACGTATAATACCTGTGCACGATAAGACTTAAGGCTTCTTTCGTTTTTCAATCTAAAACAGTGAGGTTCTGGTTCTCGGTGTATTTACGTGTCTACGTATGAAAACATTTTCTTGAAAAACACAANAGCTCAGTCGTGTACGACTCTTCACGACCCCATAGACTGCAGCCTATCAGGCTCCTACATCCGTGGAATTTTCCGGGCAAGAGTACTGGAGTGGGTTGCCATTGCCTTCTCCCCTTTCCTTGAACTTTAAAAAATGTTTTGAGATATAATTAACATATGTATTAGTTTCAGGTGTACAGCATAGTGATTCTAGGAGGTTTGTATATACTATGAAATAATCACCACAAAGAAGTCTAGGTAACATCCATCACCTTACATAGTAAAATAATATATTCTGTTTTTCTAGATAGTACCTGATTTGCAGTAGTCAAAATATGTTTCATTGACATAGTATATGATTTGTAGATTACTTTCAGATAAGCACCCAAAATGATTGTATTAATACTGTGGATTAGGAGAGCTACTATTAAATTTTACCTAACAGATGTGGGAAGATATTTTGACTAGGTTTTTCTTTTACTGTTTTATCATTGATGGGTAAAGCAGTAAGTAATAGAGGAAGATGCATATCTCTAGAAAAAGCAGTTTGAATGGTTTATGCAACATTTGGCAGATTTCATTTTTGTTGTTAAAAAGCTCAGCCTTTGCATAGCAGTTGACATTTTTCTGAATCCTCAGCAAGGTTGAATTTTGATAGATGCACTAAAGGCATGGATTTCTCAAGAGGCTGAATTTTGATAGATGCACTAAAGGCATGGATTTCTCAAGAGGTCATTTTCCTTCTCACGTATAATACCTGTGCACGATAAGACTTAAGGCTTCTTTCGTTTTTCAATCTAAAACAGTGAGGTTCTGGTTCTCGGTGTATTTACGTGTCTACGTATGAAAACATTTTCTTGAAAAACACAAGATTGGAAGGAACTGATTCTCTGCAGCTATTGAAGAGCCGTCCTCAGGACTGGGCTGACTCACAAAGGAGCTGGATCGTCAGTATGATATAAACTGTAAACCTATATAAACACAGCTCTTCTCTCATTGCCAGAGGCCGGGAGTGAGGAACTCACCGTTAGCTTTAGCTTTGTGGAGGCAGGTGAGAGTCCTTCCCAGGAAGCACTCACCTGTCCTCTTCCCAAGTTCTGAAGCCGTGGTTTTACATCATGACCCCTGAGGGGCTCTCTCTCTCCTCTCCCTTGATGTTGTTGCTGTTGTCCGGCTGCTCAGTCGTGTCCGCCTATTTGCGACCCCATGGACTGCAGCACGCCAGGCTTCTTGTGATGTCCTCCAGCGTCTCCCAGAGTGTGTTCAAACTCATCTCCATCGAGTCGGTGATGCCATCCAACCATCTCATCCTCTGCTGCCCCCTTCTCCTCCTGCCCTCAATCTTTCCCACCACTGGGGTCTTTTCCAGTAAATCTCTTGATGTGACTATCTTACATTAACCACATCTGATAATACTTTACAAGGGGACCCTCAAATTCAATGTTCTGTGAAGTCACATTGCCATGCCTTTAGATGGTAATGACATTTAATATCGGACACTTAATACCAAGTAATTTAACTTCTTTATAATGTATGAAAATAATTTGAAGACTCACAGGCCTCTGTCTTTCATTATAGAGCGTACAGACTTTTCCCATCCCGTGTCCGGGAACATTAAGAAAGGAGATGTGGAGACAGCTAAGAAAGAAATCAAGGGCCCCCTGCTACTGTCTCCATAAACAACTCGTGGTGTTTAAAGGCTAATAAAGCCCCAAGATCTCTCTTAGAAACATCATCTTTGGGCCAGTCTTAAAATATTTTAGATGGAGACATGTCAAGAAAAATAGAGACAATTTCTTAAGACATAATTCTCTCCCCTCGACCTCCATAAAAGATTTTATATAAATATATGGCTGTCATATAAGGGGTAATTGAAATTCCACAACACAAAGGCAAGGCAGAGAAGGCGGGGGAGAAAGTCAGTCTTTCATATTTTTTTTCAAAGGCTTGGCAAGAAACCAGGGGTAATATTTTTGCAACTGGGAGTTCGTGTTTGCTGAAGAATATTCCCACGTTTGAGTCATCATCAGGGGTCCTAGTCTTGTTTTACTTTCAAAGGTAGAGAGGGCGGAACACTAACCCCAGCTGGGAGAAGGAGCATGCCCCCCTGTCCTTCTCCTCCAGGGAGCAAGGATAAAGGGATTACAGATGCCTGCATAATGGAGAATTTCCTCACTCAGACAAGACAAAAGGCTTCATTATTTTTCACCAGACCCTTGAAGCCTTGTGCCTTCCAGTTCCAAAAGCCAGGCAAGCTGACCAAGTGTTTTGTTTTGTTTAGTTTTTAATTTTAAGCCCACAAAATGGAGTTTCTAAGAACCCAGGCTTCAAGGACTTGCCATTATGAAGGGATAAAGAAAGATATTAAAGACCTTCATGTCACAACTCTTCGGGTTTCCCCCCACTCCCGGACGAGCCAGACTGTCCCTAGAGATAACAATGTGTGTCTTCAACACCTGAACACTGTCTTCCTTCCATGAAACCAGAAGGCGTCTAAATCCTTATGAAAAGTGTAAAGCAGCAAAATAGAATTGAAATGACTCTTGGAGTACTTTTTCTTCGGACTAGGTTTTTTTTCCTGAGCAACTTTAACAATGGATGCATCTAATTTCTTGTTGGTAAAAGAGTAACTCAAATTCCTCCCTTATTTACTATTTTGATTTGGCTGTAGATGGCTGTAAGACACGGTATACGGTGACCTTGTTCCCAGTGATGGTTTGCAAGTTTCTCTTAATAGCTTTCTCATAGAATATAGATAAAGCTTTATAAGCTTTCTACTTGCAAGGAACACTGTCTGATTTTTTATTCCCGTCTCAGGGTCTCCTCTATCATAGACATACAGCATGTTTCTTGCGTGGTGTAGTATTCAAGTGAAAGTGAAGTCATTCAGTCATGTCCAACTCTTTGCAACCCCATGGACTGTAGCCTATGAGACTCTTCCATCCATGGGATTTTCCAGGCAAGAGTACTGGAGTGGGTTGCCATTTCCTTCTCCAGGAGATCTTCCCAACCCAGGGATAGAACCTGGGTCTCCTGCATTGCAGGCAAATGCTTTACCGTCTCAGCTACCAAGGAAGCCCAACGAATTAAAAAAAAGTAAAAGTNCAGGCAAGAGTACTGGAGTGGGTTGCCATTTCCTTCTCCAGGAGATCTTCCCAACCCAGGGATAGAACCTGGGTCTCCTGCATTGCAGGCAAATGCTTTACCGTCTCAGCTACCAAGGAAGCCCAACGAATTAAAAAAAAGTAAAAGTAAATGAGTAAAAAATAAATAAAAGGTTAGTAGTATCCTAACTTGAGATCAAATTAAGATTATTTAATGTCCCCTTTCAAATGCACAGTTCAAACACATGCTCTTTTGTTTGTGATTATTTCCATGCTTCGTGAGCATAAAAGGATCAAAAAAGAAATGAAAATATTTGATCTTTGCAGATATCAAGGTTCGTTCATTTAACAAATGTTTGTTGAGCACCTAGTGTGTACAAGGTGGAGTCATCGGTGACCAGCCAGGGTGTCTTGGAGCTCTCTGGAGCCCGGCGCATGTGAGGATCGGCGGGACCACGGAGAACAATGTGGAAAGCGAGGCCCCGGCTGGTGGAAGCTGGGACCCTGAGGGGCTGTCAGAGGCAGACCATACAGGACTTTGCAAGTTGAGCTGAGCTTTGGGTCTTCATCTTCCTCTGAGGAGCAATGGGATGTTGAGGATTTTAAGGCCGTGATGATAACGGTACTCATTACCTATTGCTTTGTTGCAAACTACTCCACAGTTAGTGATTTAACCAGCAGATGGATGAACTCACAGCTTTGGTCGAGAAGCTGGGCACGTGTTGCTTTCTGCCATGTATCAGCATGAGTCAGCCACAGGAATATGTGTGTCTCCTTCCTCTGAAACCAATACAGTATTGTAAAGCAATCATCCTTCAGTGAAAAATAAATAAAAATAAAGAAGGTAGGCATGGCTTCATGGGGTCTCTGGCTCTGGGTCTCTCACAAAGCTGCAGGCATTTTGAGGGGAATGGGACACATCCCTTTCCTAGCTCGCTTGCATGGTTAAGAAGCTTGTGTGCCTCCTGGGCTGTTGGTGGGAGCCGGCGCCCCCCCACCATCTCTTCGGAAGGGAGTCTCTCCTTAGAGCAGGTCCCAGCACACCACCTTCTTCCTCGAGCAAGTGAGAGACTGCAGAAGGTGGAACCACAGTGTCTGGTGACCTCTTCCATCCCTTCTGCCTTCTGTTCGTTAACAGAAAGTCTCTTAAGTCCTGCCTGCATTCAAGGGGCTACACAAAGGCAGGGAAACCTGTGTAACCAACGTGCAGTCTGCTCGCCACTCAAAAGCCAATACAGAGGGCGTGCATGCGTGCTCAGCGTGTCTGACTTTGGACTTTCCCAGGAAGAGTCCTGGAGTGGATTGCCATCTTCTTCTCCAGGGAATCTTCCCAACCCAGGGGTCAAACCTGTGTCTCCTGAGTCTCTGAATTGGCAGACAGGTTCTTTATGACTGAGCCACCTGGGAGAGTAAAATANAGTCATGTTGATTGGTTTCAGTCGTTAATCTTCAGTTCTAGGGTCGGTTTGTTTGCATTTCTTGAGGCCGGTTCTCAGAATTGTGGCAGCTTTTGGACACGATTTAGCAACGGAGAACACAGGCACTCACATCACGGCTACAGTCTGGAGATGCTGTCGTTCACTTCTCCGCCTGGTGGGGGTTTCAGTATCTATAAGACGACTCACAGCATATGGCTCAGGATATTGTCTACAGCCACTGAGAAGGAACTAAAGGCCCTTGACTATGCTTAATGACTAAACTATTCCTACTTGGTCTCCTTGGACTGTTTCCCTTTGTTTCTGCATATTCTCACTTCTCTGATTAAGCCTCTTCCTTGGCTAAAGTTTTTCCGCAGACAACAGACAGGTGGAGGATGGGCAGCGGGGAAGGCCACAGGGTCCTGCCCCGCATCACCAGGAGGTGGGGACCACCATCACACCACGGATGGACACCTCAGACATCACTTTGCCTGGGATAATAATACGTTTGTGGAGACCAGTTAAGAGGCTGCAGCTCTGGTCCAGAGAGTACATCACCATTCACAGTCAGAAGAGAAAAGACTTACCGTCCAGTGCAGATGTCCATCAGACTTACTGTCCTCCGCCTCCACCCTCTATCAAATGTTTCAGCATCAACCACGACATAGGACAAGACAGAAGAGTCAGTAACGGAAATTTAAATTTAAATCCAGCATCAGTGTTCCCAAAGCACTTGCACATTCNCCAGTGCAGATGTCCATCAGACTTACTGTCCTCCGCCTCCACCCTCTATCAAATGTTTCAGCATCAACCACGACATAGGACAAGACAGAAGAGTCAGTAACGGAAATTTAAATTTAAATCCAGCATCAGTGTTCCCAAAGCACTTGCACATTCAGAACCCTGCTTGGTCTTTCCTGCTCCCTATGAAGTCAGTATTCTCATCCCCACATTTTACACATATGGCCTGGAGACTCAAACAAGACACATCCCTTGCCTGAGGTCTTGTAGCTCGTAAAAGCTGAGGTCAGAAGTGTTTGATTCTAAACCGTGTGTTTTTGCAAATCATCTTCTTCGTTTAGTCTCCAGGCAAAGGCAGAACTTTGAAGCCCCTCTGTACTGCTGGGTGGACTTACTACTCTGAACCTGAGACTAGCAAGTTCTAGGTCCTGCCTCCCCTGCTACACACACGTGCACACACACACACACACACACACACACACACACACTNAAAGGCAGAACTTTGAAGCCCCTCTGTACTGCTGGGTGGACTTACTACTCTGAACCTGAGACTAGCAAGTTCGAGGTCCTGCCTCCCCTGCTACACACACGTGCACACACACACACACACACACACACACACACACTCATCTCTACTCTCTGTACACCCCCACCTCCCCCTGTCTTCCATCAGTCCCTTCACGTGCCAGGAACTTTGCTTCTAGTAATATGAGTTTGAGTGATAAAACGGGCTGTGAAAAACGCACAGTCTAGTAAGGAAAGTAACTGATGCTATAAGCATTAAACAAGCTTGGTTAATAACATGGCTACAGGAACATGGAACATCATCCTTTCATACTTTTATCTCAGTGAAATATTTATTTCTCACTTGATGTTACTTATCAGAACCCATTTATATCAGAGTTTGTAATTATATGACACTTATGTCAAAACTCAATTTGGTAGTTCATAGTTTGGATGGCAGTCCATGCTTACACATAATAAAATTGTATTTCTTTTTAAAGATAGTAAAGCAAGCTTTTGCCATACTTTTGGGTGAACCTTGGCCCATCGCACTAGAGACTCTGTAACCTCTTAGTAGCAGCTGATTGTGCCAGATGGCAGTGACTTTTCTACCAAGCTTATTGTTTTCTTGAATAACAAAATATCTTATGTGTATCAAAGATGGTGACGTTGGCTTATGTGTGAAGCTGTTGTATTTATGCAGAAACATCCTAATGCTGCATCTTTGCTGCACCTGCTTCAAAGCCCAGGTGTTCTCAGGACATCCTTCCCCATGCCCTTGCTCCCAGCAGCCTCCCTCTCCCCCAAATCTATAGCCTTCTCTCTGAGTTTCTTGCGTCATGCACAGAAAACCCGATTTGGGCATCTACTCGCTTTGTATTGGGTTGTCCAAAAAGTTCATTCTGTTTTGTGGAAAAATTCAAATGAAGCTTTTGGCCAACTCAGTATATAAGGTTTTTCCCATATATTTTCTTCTTTCATATGCTTTTTATTTACTTACTTTTGACTGAGCTGGGTCTTCTTGCTTCACGGGCTTTCCCTGGTTGCAGCGAGCAGGGCTGCTCTTCGCTGTGGTTTGCAGGCTCCTCACTGGAGCGGCTTCTCTTGCTCTGAAGCACAGACTCTAGGGCACGGACTGCAGTAGTTGCAGCTCGCAGGCTCTAGACTGAAGGCTCCGAAGCTGTGACTGTAACTGCCCTCATGGGCCCCACAGGCAGACAGTGACCACTGGGGCTGAGACAAGCATGCTGTGTCTGCNGAAGCACAGACTCTAGGGCACGGACTGCAGTAGTTGCAGCTCGCAGGCTCTAGACTGAAGGCTCCGAAGCTGTGACTGTAACTGCCCTCATGGGCCCCACAGGCAGACAGTGACCACTGGGGCTGAGACAAGCATGCTGTGTCTGCCCATGGGATTTTCCAGGCAAGAATAATGGACTGGGTTGCCAGTTCCTTCTCCAGGGGATCTTCCTTATCCAGGGATTGAACCGCATCTCCTGCATCTCTTGGATTGTCAGGGCAGATTCTTTACCACTGTGCCACCTCGAAGGTCCAAAAAATTTTGCCTTCACCCAATTTACTTTGGCCACCTGATGCAAAAAACTGACTCATTGGAAAAGACCCTGATCCTGGGAAAGAATGAAGGCAGGAGAAGAAGGGGACGACAGAGGATGAGATGGTTGGATGGCGTCACTGACTCATTGAACATGAGTGTAAGCAGGCTCCGGGGGTTGGTGATGGACAGGGAAGCCTGGCGTGCTGCAATCCGTGGGGTCACAAAGAGTCAGACATGACTGAGCAACAGAACTGAACTGAATTTGCTACGAATGTGGCCCTCAGTGTTCAGTAAAATTTCTCTCTAGAGTTTCCTAGTTTAAAAGATGCTGGACCTCCTCAAGGGAAAGAATGAGATTTCAGAACATTTGGTCTAAGAAAAGACTTCACAAGAGGACTGACTGCTGGATGGAGGTGGAGGCTGGTGAGCTTCGTTTTGGTGCCAGAGGTGGGGGTGGGATGCTGGGGTGTGAGGCTGGCAGATGATGGCCTGAAATGCCAAAGGGGACCATTATCACAAAGACACAAGGGCCCATCTGCCTGACTTCACTCTCCTTGGATCTTCTGGGCACCTTGTAGCCCCGGGGAAGGAGGAACATCAACAGCCTGTGCTCAGAGAGCGAGAAGACTGGCAGAGGCCTCTCGCCCAGCAACCGGAAACTACAGAGGCTGATGCTCTGAAGTCCCTTCGCCCAGCAACCGGAAACCACAGAGGCTGATGCTCTGAAGTCCCTTCGCCCAGCAACCGGAAACCACAGAGGCTGATGCTCTGAAGTCCCTTCGCCCAGCAACCGGAAACCACAGAGGCTGATGCTCTGAAGTCCCTTCGCCCAGCAACCGGAAACCACAGAGGCTGATGCTCTGAAGTCCCTTCGCCCAGCAACCGGAAACCACAGAGGCTGATGCTCTGAAGTCCCTTCGCCCAGCAACCGGAAACCACAGAGGCTGATGCTCTGAAGTCCCTTCGCCCAGCAACCGGAAACCACAGAGGCTGATGCTCTGAAGTCCCTTCGCCCAGCAACCGGAAACCACAGAGGCTGATGCTCTGAAGTCCCTTCGCCCAGCAACCGGAAACCACAGAGGCTGATGCTCTGAAGTCCCTTCGCCCAGCAACCGGAAACCACAGAGGCTGATGCTCTGAAGTCCCTTCGCCCAGCAACCGGAAACCACAGAGGCTGATGCTCTGAAGTCCCTTCGCCCAGCAACCGGAAACCACAGAGGCTGATGCTCTGAAGTCCCTTCGCCCAGCAACCGGAAACCACAGAGGCTGATGCTCTGAAGTCCCTTCGCCCAGCAACCGGAAACCACAGAGGCTGATGCTCTGAAGTCCCTTCGCCCAGCAACCGGAAACCACAGAGGCTGATGCTCTGAAGTCCCTTCGCCCAGCAACCGGAAACCACAGAGGCTGATGCTCTGAAGTCCCTTGTTACATGTTTTAACTGATCCAGAGTTACAGAGCATTCCCTTCTTTTTTTTCCATCAGTATCTAGTTTGAAATCCTTCAGGCTAACAGTGTTTATAACGGAGAAGGAAGTGGTAGGAAAAGGATACTAAAGCAAATGGTTTCATATGTTACATTTAAGTGGCCGTCTAAGTCTGATGAAGCACTGGTTTTCTAATTGCAGGATAGAGCTAAAAACCAGCCCCATGACCCTAGCCCGGATGAGCGAATCACAGAGAAGTGAAAGATTCACCTATGGACTGCAAAGCTGCATGTCACATGCACAACTGAAATGCCAGCCTTTTGAGTATTCTTTTCTGAATTCTCTGGATCCCGCAGGAACGAGAGAGCTGGTCATCAGTCAGAGAGGGAAAGGGGAGTCGCTTTCCTCCCACTGCTTCAGCCATGCTGTTGGAGGGGCTGGAGGAGATGTCCGGGGGGGAGTGGAGGGATTGTCTCCATGGAGACCTGCCTGTCCTGTTCAATCAGAGGAGGGGGTCTCTGCTGTGGTCCTGACTCTTTTCCAGCAAGGATGCCCAGGCATCTTCAGACTGGGCTACTGGGCAGGTGCCAGCAGTTTTCTTTTTTTTAATCACAGGCATCTCAAAGCCGGTTACATTCTACATATTTCAATCAAGGACACCCAACGCAAAAGGGTATTTTATAATCAAGTTGTATGTGTTGTATATCTAAGACCTATAGGTCTCAGCCACTTTAGAGGAGAGTCTTGGGATGAAAAATAAAAGTTAACTAAGAAAGTGGTTGAAGGTTAAGTCTTGATGGTTTACACAAATGACAGGGTCCTGTATATGCCGGAATAACACCGTTCTCCAAGTAGATATTTTTCAGAATGCCGTCATGATTTTCAGGCCTTTATCCAAAAAAATAATTCTTAATATACATAATATGAAATCATCCTATACCTTTGTCAACTCAGCTAAACATACAAATGCATCTTCCTCTTGACCTCATTCGAGTCCTGGAAATAACCACATGTGTGTGCTAAGTTGTTTTAGACGTGTCTGACTTTGCGATGCTATGGACTGTAGCCTGCCAGGCTCCTCTCTCCATGGGATTCTCCAGGAAAGAATACTGGAGTGGGTTGCCATGCCCTCCTCCTGGGCATCTTTCCAACCCAGGAATCGAACCCAAGTCCCTTATGTCTCCTGCACTGGCAGATGGGTTCTTTACCACCAGTACCACCTGGGAAACCCAGAAGTAAGCATCATCTCTGTATTTCTTTGGTGTTCAATAAAATTTTAATTCTATCTCAAAGTGGTCTATGTAATTGATTAAGCTAAGAAGAGTGATTTGGGGGCCTTATTTCCTGTAATGCATTTACATTCATTACGTGTGTATTGCTTTTCATAGGTATTCATCACAGTTATAGTCACTGGCATCAAAAGTGGTTTTTAAGTACTTGAAAATACACATGGTATCATGAAAAACGCTGTTTTAAGTATGCTGAATAGACATAGGTCTTTTTCTCAAAGATCTTGACTCCAAGACGGATGGTAATGATGTGATTCAAAGCCTCTCTGGAAATGCACTTTGGGAACCATAAATCCGACCGTGTTCTGGAAAAGCAGTGCCAGAAGGCCGTGGGTTCTGGTTTGAATACCTGTGGTGTCATAAGATTTGCCTGTTACAAAATCGCTTCATTTTAAGTCTATGAGTTTTCTTCAAGATCAAGGTCTTTTCCTCACTTCTGGGGTGATGAAATTAAGCCCAAAGGTCACTCAACTCATTGGTAACAGTGTCACCTCGGAACCAGGTCTCTTAACCCTGGAATTATTTTTTTTTTCCACTCTACTACTATATCAAGGGACTTCCTGTCTTTTCCAGTTGGACAGAGCTTCCTGGAGAAGCAGTGTTTTCTCTCAGAACCATTACCTCACAGGTGTTATCCCCCAATTGTCTTCACTCATTAGCACATCTGAAATTAACACAGGCCTGGTTATGGTTTAAAGAGAACATGTTTTTAAAAGCCTTCAAAGTTTTGCGACTGCAAAGAAAGTGATCACCTATAAGCCACAGGCTTTAAAGCTGACGTTTCTCTAGGTATTTATTCCAGTTTTAATTACTTGTCCTTTCCATTACTTTTTTGCCTCTAACTTTTCACTTTCTTCTTTTCCTAGCATTCTGCAAATCTCCTTGAAACATATATTCCATCAGCCCAGGAATGTGGGTTGGACAAGTCTTTCCCTAGGGGCTTTCATTAGAAACCTCCCTGTCTAAATTGAAAACCAACATCCAGGGTACCCAGGGGAAGGCTGACTCTACGGCTTACAGAATCTCACTAGAGGCTCTCCTATTTGTGGGCGGGTCTATTTCTTTTTCAACACTTTCTTGTGGTTATGACCATTCTGTTCTGAAAGTGCTCTTGACACAGAACTTAAAGCTCATTTACCTTTTTGATGATGTATCGTGTGCCGTATTTTGTCTTATTATTGGTGTTTCCTTAAAAATAAGAAGGGTAATGAGCAGTTATGCATTATTCATCCCAAGTGTATGAATCAGGCATTTATCTGGGGCTCCTTTTTTTTCTCTAGAGCTTGCACTCGACAGCGCATGCTGAGTGGATCATTTGAGGGGCAGCCGGCAAAGGAAAGGTCGATTCTTAGCGTGCAACACCACATCCGCCAAGAGCGCAGGTAAATAACAGGGAGACGAGGCTGCAGAGACACCAAGGACCAGAGTTCTAGGGGAAGCATCTCCTGTGCTCAGGAGGCAGGCACGGGTGAAGAACTGAGTTCTGTTTGTTGATGACAATAATCATGAAACTCACAGTCAGATTCAAACAATCAAAAAATAGTTCAAAAACCTCTTCCTTGTTGATGACCACACTCTCACTTTTAATATCAGAAGGAAAAATTCTGAATTTTGTTCAGTGGGATCAAAGGCAGGTGGTTAGACCTAAAGCTTTTGCTCTAAAAAGAAATAGTAAACATGCATGATGCTATTGGGGCTTTTTTTTTTTTTTTAAATAATCATTGCATAAGAATCCACATTTGGTCTCAAGATGTATTGATCAGTTGGTCGTGCTTGTTTTAGGTCATTAAGACACGGATCAAACAGCCAAAGGATCAGCAGGGGGAAATCTCTTGAAACTCTGACTCAAGATGTAAGTTCTAACACTTTGAATTTGGAAAGCTTGATTGTGAAAATATCTTTAATGATTGCTTAGACAATTCCAGCACTTGGTTCCTTCAGTCACATTGTCATATCTCCTTAAGACTTCATACTAGAAGGAATCAGGAAATTCAGCCAGCAAATTCAATGGCCAGGTACAGAAAAGTGACCGCTAACTGTAAAATATTTTGGCCACCTGATGCAAAGAACTGACTCATTTGAAAAGACCCTGATGCTGGGAAAGATTGAAGGCAGGAGGAGAAGAGGATGACAGAGGATGAGATGGTTAGATGGCATCACCAACGCAATGGACATGAGTTTTAGCAACTCCAGGAGTTGGTGATGGACAGGGAAGCTTGGAGTGCTGCAGTTCATGGGGTCACAAAGAGTCTGACATGACTGAGCGACTGAACTGTAGAAAAGTCCAACATCCTACAATACATATATCTTGTTAGACTGTTTTGTTGTCTAGTCCCTGAGTTGTGTCTGACTGTTTGCGACCCTGTGGACTGTAACCCACCAGGCTCCTCTGTCCATGTGATTTCCTAAACAAGAAGACTGGAGTGGGCTGCTGTTTCCTTCTCCAAGGGATCTTCCTGACCCAGGCCTCAGACCTGTGTCTCCTACATTGGCAGGTGGATTATCTGCTGCTGAGCCACCAAAGAAGTCCTTTTGTTTAGATAGTATAATGCAAAAGTGAAATATCATTGGCATTTGACTGAAATTAAAGACATTTAAAGCATTTTATGGGAATGAGTCACATCATTAACTTTAAATATTTTGCTAATTTCCAAATATCCCAAAATCTAGACCCAGTGTCTGTCATTCCAGGGTTAACATACTAGGAAATAAAATCTTGTTTCTAGGTGAATTTTTCTATCAAAGACTTCATAAGACTTTCCCAGGAATTTCTTTGCTTTTCTAGGTCACTCATTTATTTATTAACTGCCTCAATAAATATCAATATTTATCAAGTATTTATGATTTGTCAGTTCCTGCTCTAGGGAGAAGAAGTAGCAGGGAAACAAGACAGAATCTCTGCACTAGGAGTGAAGATGCAGACGTAGAGAACGGACCAGGGCACCCAGCGGGAAAGGCTTGGGTGGGGCAAGTTCAGAAAGTCGCAATGACCTATATACACCCATTGTTGTTGAATCGCTAAGTCGTCTCCAGCTCCTTGTGACCCCATGGACTGCAACACGCCAAGCTCTTCTGTCCTTCACTGTGTCCCAAAGTTTGCTCAAATTCATGTCTGTTGAGTCAGTGATGCTGTCTAACCATCTCATCCTCTGTCCCTCTCTTCTCCTTTCACCTTCAATCTTTCCCAGCATCAAGGTCTTTTTCAGTGAGTCAGCTTTTCACATCAGGTGGCCAAAGTAGAGGAGTTTCAGCATCAGTCCTTCCAATGAATATTCAGGACTGATCTCCTTTAGGATGGACTGGTTGGATCTCCTTGCAGTCCAAGGGACTCTCAAGAGTCTTCTCCAACACCACAGTTCAAAAGCATCAGTTCTTCAATGCCCAGCCTTCTTTATGGTCTCACTCTCACATCTGTGCATGACTACTGGAAAATCATAGCTTTGACTCTTTGGACCATGTGTAAAAGAGACAGCTAGTGGAAAGTTGCTTTATAGCAGAGGGAGTTTAGCTTGCTGCTCTGTGATGACCTACAGGGGTAGGATGGGGTGGGTGAGATGGAGGTTCAAGAGGGAGGGGATAC
>SJYV01054331.1:505585-544553 GCA_006410875.1 Neotragus pygmaeus
GAGAGTTGGTGATGGACAGGGAGGCCTGGCGTGCTGCGATTCATGGGGTCGCAAAGAGTCAGACACGACTGAGCGACTGAACTGAACTGAAACTGATAATTACTTTCCAATGTGTTAGTTTCTGCTGTGCAACAAAGTGAAGCAGCTATACATACACATGGATCCCCTCTCGGAGCTCCATCCGACCCGTCTGGGTCCCCACAGACCACTGAGCTCAACTCCCCATGCCATACAGCAGCTTCCCACTATGTTTTACATGTGATCATGTATATATGTCAGTTCCAACCTCCCAGTTTATCCCACCCCCACCCCTGTGCCAACCCATCCCTTCTCTACATCTGCCTGTCTATTTCTGCCCCAGAAATAGATTCATCTGTACCATTTTTCCAGATCCAGTATACATGTGTTAATATGCAATATTTGTTTTCCTCTTTAGCACTAAACATTTTCTAATATTCTTACTTATTTTAATTATTAATCTCTCCCCCCCGAAAGCAGTAACCCCATAAGAACGGGGATTGTGTCGTTTCCCCCCTCCCTTTGGCCATATTATCTACAGCACTGCAACAGTGCCTGGCAAATAACAGGTTCTCAGTAAATGTTCTTATTAGAAAATTATGCCCTTTGGTGGAAAAAAGAAATAGCCCTGCTAAGATGACTCTGGCCATTAAAATCTACAAAATGGGTAGCCATTTCCTTCTCCAGGGGATCTTCCCGACCCAGGGATTGACCCCAGGTCTCCTGCATTGCAGGCCAATTCTTTACCATCTGAGCCACCAGGGAAGCCCGTTAAAATCAACAGAGCGATACTCCCTTCCATTTCTTTAAAAAAATGATCGTCTTTGGGAGGGACCCTCAGAAAACTGTCCCACATCAATGTGCTCCGTGTTATTTTCCTTCTAGCATTCCAACACGGTGAGATACAGAAATGCCCAGAGAGAGGACAGTGAGATAAAGATGATCCAGGAGAAAAAGGAGCAAGCAGAAATGAAAAGGTACAGCGGGGTGGGATGGTGTCTCGTGGCTCCCGTTCGCAGAGGGCAGACCTGCCGTAGCCTGACACCCACCCCCGCCCCCAAACTGTGCATTTCCCTGAACAGGAAGGTGCAGGAAGAGGAGCTGAGAGAGAACCACCCCTACTTCGACAAGCCCCTGTTCATCGTGGGGCGAGAGCACAGGTTCAGGAACTTCTGCCGCGTGGTGGTCCGCGCTCGCTTCAACGTGTAAGTGACTCCAGGGCAGCCGGGGTTTGGCCCCCAATCAGGCAAACAGCAGTGTGGGGGGGGAGTTGTCATCTCAGGAAGAAGGATTGTGTCATCCTAATGGGGTCACCAAACAAACTCTGGGCTAATTAATCACGCTGCTCCTCCGAGCTGAGCGGCCGACCGGGTGGAAAACAAACATCGGTTGCACGTGGTTAACATTTATACAAAACGCACAGTTACCAAGCACGTCACGGCCACTGTTACTTGTTCCAGGGACACCCGAAATGTTGGCATCCCGGTGGTTAGCTCCGTATTTTATTTTGGAAGCACTCAAGGGGAGACGGAATGACACAGCGAAGGTCACTGCCCGTGTCTTCTTTTAGACTTGTCATTGCTTTGTGGTCAAAATCCCTTCATTCTAGAATAATAGAGATTCTGTGCACAGCAAAATAGAGGTCAAGCTGACTAGGCCTTCCATTACCGACTGTTATGAGAAAACCCACTGGCCAGGGCCCCGGGGCCGCCCTTTGAAGAAGAAGTGTGAGAGGCTGTCGGGGTTGTCAGCCCGCAGGACAGTGCGTTTGAGACAAGCTAAGCCAAGTTTAGCAAGCAGCCAGTGAAGGAAGTGAGATTCTTGTCATGTGTAACTTTAAGTAAGCGTCCAGAGGACGTCACGAATCCTGGGAAAAGTGTTAAAAAAATTTTTTTTTGTTTTTAATGCAGATCTTTTAAAAGTCTTTCTTGAACGTGTTACAACATTACTTCTGTTTTATGTTTTGGTGTTTTGAGCGTGAGGCACATGGGATCGTGACTTCTCGACCAGGGGTGGAACCTGCACCCCCTGCATTTGGAAAGTGAAGTCTTAACCACTGGACCATCAGGGAAGTCCGAGAAAGTGTGAAAACTTTCCGTCCAGTAGCTCGACCTCCCCTGATGCCATTATTAGTAGCGTATTTGACTAAAATGTGTCACCCTCATCTGAAGAAACTCAAATGTTGAAGCCTTCAGAATGTAACCTTACTTGGAGAGAAGGACTTTACAGAGGTAATTAGATTAAAATGAGGTCATTCAGGTGGCCCTAATCCAATACGACTGGCATCCTTATGAGATGAGGAAATCAGAACACAGATTGCTCTAGAGGAGGGACAACGTGAAGACACAGGGAGGGCACGGCCGTCTTCAGGCCAAGGAGAGAGCCTGGAGCAGATTCCTCCCTCACAGCCTCCGAAGGAACCGGCCCTCCAATACCTTCAACCCAGGTGTCCACCTCCAGAACTGGGAGAAGTTTCTGCTGTCTAAGCCGCTCAGCCTGTGGTGCTTTGACCTAGTGGCCCTAGGAAACTCATGAACGGCTTCCCTGGTGGCTCAGTGGTAAAGAATCATCTGCAGTGCAGGAGGTCTGGGTTCGATCCCTGGGTCGGGAAGATCTCCTGGAGGAGGGCATGGCAATCCACTCCAGTATTCTCACCTGAAGAATCCCATGGACAGAGAAGCCTGGCGGGCTGCAGTCCATGGAGGCGGACACGACTGAGTGGCTGAACGACAGCAACAGGAAGCTAAAGCCCGCAGAGCTGGAGGCGACCTCCGGAGCCACTGGGGCTCATCTGTGCCCCCTCCCAGCAGAGGAGGGCATGTAGCTGAGGCTGAGGGCTCTGCCCAGGAACGTCAGCTGTGGCGTGGCCCTCTCTGACTGCCAGTCTATGTTCTTCCTGCTATTCTGGAAAGACCTTCACCATTAAAAGCACCTTTAATGATTGAAAACTCTGAGTTTTCATAAGTAGAAAGAAAGTGACAGTGTAGGGTTGCTTTGACCTGTTCTAAAGTGGGTTTTTCATCTGGAACTGTCCCATTGGTTGCGTCCATGTTTCTGTCTAATTGGGGAGTCACCACTATGTGTCCTGAGCCCTAATTCTCTTATGTCAGCAACACGCCTCCAGTGGCCCCAGAAAGATTTTAATGTAACTGGAAACACACACACACACACGGGAGGAGTTTCACCGAAGACTGCTCATGGGCTACCTGGAAGTAAAAGTCATAAATCACACCCCCAAGAAATGCTATATAAATTACTCAGCAAGATCACAGTGAAATACAGAGTGAAGAGTTCTACTTAATTCATGGATAATTGATTAAATAATTATGAGGAACATCCTTGATCTGCTAAGGCAAAGAGTTTGACTATGTTTAAATGGAGGTCAAAATTTGATTTTGTAATATCCTAGTCAGAAATTGTTGAATGGGAGTTATGAATCCTAAAATCAAGCATTCTAAAATGCGTAAACCTGGTTGGATCATAAAGAAGATTTGACTACAAAGCATCTTCGATGCTGAACACCGACGATTTGATGCCTTCAAATCGTGGTGCTAGAGAAAATTGTTGAGAGTCCCTTGGACAGCAAGGAAATCAAGCCAGTGCATCCTAAAGGAAATCAACCCTGAATATTCATTGGAAGGATTGATGCTGAAGCTGAAGCTCCAATACTTTGGCCACCTGATGTGAAAGCTGACTCGTTGGGAAAGACCCTGATGCTGGGAAAGATTGAAGGCAAAAGGAGAAGGGTCAACAGAGAATGAGCTGGTTGGATGGCATCACTGACTCCGTGGACATGAGTTTGAGCAAACTCCAGGAGATGGTGCTGGACAGGGAAGCCTGGTGTGCTGCCGTCCGTGAGGTTGCAAAGAGTCAGACACAACCTGATGACTGAACAGCAAACCATCCTCTGAAACTCTTCTGATTTTTCTTCCATCTAGTGTTCTCTGCCTTCCAAAGTCACATACAGTTAACATATATGTAAGACATTTTGTAGAGGATTTGAGAGTTTAGGTAGATGAGATGTTTATGCATACTACAAGCCAAGTTGTCACACACGTGCTACTGGCAGAATTTCTGTGTGTGTTCTCTCTTGCAGATCTAAAACAGATCCAGTCACAGGAGCTGTGAAAAATACAAAGTACCATCAACTTTAGTAAGTATTACAAACTCTGTTTTCCATGCGCATTTGAAGTTCCATAAACTGCGTAAACATTCAAAATTTTCTTTATTTTGTTTCTGTATCATGATATGAAATAGACAGTTGGAGATTCATTTTTAAAATGCCAGGCAACGTTTCTAGACTCACAGAAGCATCATCTATGACTTTTAGCAACTTTTTTCAGAGGATTTGCCTTTCTCACTTTGTTCCGTCTTCGGCAGTGACTTACTGGGCTTGGTGACTTACCTGGACTGGGTCATGATCATCGTAACCATCTGCTCCTGCATTTCCATGATGTTTGAATCCCCCTTTCGAAGAGTGATGCACACACCTACTTTGCAGGTACTGCTGCCGTATCTCACCTCTCAGCTCAGCAGAGAAACGCTGACCTACGATTTTTGCATTCATGGTGACCAGCCTGCCTTCTGACCATTTCAGATTGCCGAGTATGTGTTTGTGATATTCATGAGCATTGAGCTTAATCTGAAGATTATGGCAGATGGCCTGTTTTTCACTCCGACTGCTGTCATCAGGGACTTTGGTGGCGTAATGGACATATTTATATATCTTGTAAGTCTTCGGTTAGTTCCTAAATACAAAATGGAATGATTTTGTCAAATTGCCTTCATTTCTTGGTACAAGAGTGAGATACGTGAGTCACAGAGGTCCAGCTGCCATAACTGAGTTCTTAAGTAGAGTCGCAGTCTATTAGAGGCAGATAGATGGCTTCCATGTAAAAATCTAAATAAAAAGCACTAAAAATATTCATGGATATGGCTCAGATACATCAACTACATTCATGTACGCAAAAGATATGCATTAACGATGTCTAAGATATCAGATCTAGTTTGCACACCACAATTCTTGTGGCACCTATACTAAAAAATAACTACATCATATAATTGATCAATGAGTCTCTTATCACTGAAAATTAAGAGAGTATGTTGGACCACTCTTCCAATTCCAACACCAGGAATAAAATAAATTATCAGGCCAGAGAGGGTAACCATTCAACTGTCTGTTTAAACTAAATGGGGTGGGGGGCGGAATTCCCTGGCAGTCCAGTTGCTTAAGACTCAGCACTTCCACTCCAGGGTGCATGGGTTCCATCCCTGGTCAAGGAGCTAAGATCCCACATGCCGTGCATTTAAGCCACCTCCCCCCCCCAAGAAAAAACGAAATGGGAAAACCACAGTAGAGGATTCTAAGAAGTTTCTATCTTTCTGTTTGTCCTGGAAGACATGAAGTCAATGTCTTTTCCAACACAACAGACAAAATTAAGACTGTTAGCATGTAGCACGTTTAGATCATTAACACAATAGTAAGTATTCAGTCAAGTGTGAGGTTTAGTATCCTTGATGAAAGGAATTTCTATCATGCTCATGTCTATGGAGCCTCCAGTGTATATGTTAAAAGAAGAGGCATCTGGGAGGTACCTGAGTCTCCACACCCACAGTTTGCAGGACCATTCCTGCAAACACCTGATGACTTCTTTGGGGCCTGCTCACAGGTCTGGATCGAGTCCACAGAGCTGAGTTACATGTCTTAATACATCCAGTGAATGCTTGTCCTACATGACACATGAAATCTCTGCTAACTGTAGCCAGTTAGCTCACAGTAAACGTAGATAGTAGAGGATAAATTGCATAAATTCTGGAGGTTATTTTTTTTCCCTCCAGGTGAGCTTGATATTTCTTTGTTGGATGCCCCAAAACGTGCCTGCGGAGTCTGGAGCTCAGCTCTTACTGGTTCTCCGCTGCCTGAGACCACTGCGCATATTCAAGCTGGTGCCTCAGATGAGGAAGGTTGTTCGAGAACTTTTCAGTGGCTTTAAGGAAATTTTTCTGGTATGTTACAGTCACCCTTTACTTCTGGTCACATAGTCCAGCTCTTACTGTAGCAAATGAAGGGATGAAGTGAGGCTTGCTCATCAAGGTTCAGTCTAACATTTTGTTTACTGCCAGAAGATTATAAAGGTACTAGAAAAACACAACACATATTCAAAGACTTGACACCTGGATGCTTCTGGCTTACTAGTGTATTTAATTCAGCCAGCATTTATACAGTCAATTAAGGGAAGCCCTCTGGAAAGCACAATGGAAGGAGAATCCGAAGAGCTAGTACTGTTGACACTTCCACTCCTAACTCTTGACCCTAAACTCTATGCTGGGTTTTAGTTGCTAAATCTGGAAATTAAGAAGAAAATTAAACACCATCAACTTCACAAATGATAATAGGAGTTCATAGATCTGGGCTCATAATCTCATTTTCTGTGTCCCCAAACTCATATAGCACAAAATTTCACCTTGATCTTTGGAGTGCTAACATAAAACAACTCTTCAAAACTGTAACATGCAGGAGTGCCTTACTTTAAGTAACCTCAATATATAGTAATGAATACTTAGAAATATGATTGAGGAGGAAAATATAATTCTTAATTGAGCAAATAATTGATGTAGGGTCTTGTAAGAGTAGAACCACAGATCAAACAATGAGGAAGAGCCCCTTTGCTCACAGTCTGTTAAAGAAGAAGCTTTGCCTTACAGGGGAGGGAACACAGGATTCTTTTCATTAATGTTGAGTTCTGCATGTGCATGGAAAACATGAATTGATTTACATAAGCTTGTTTTGTGTCTTGCTTGCTAGAAACACACCTGTAGTGAGAGAACAGCAGTATTTGGGGTTGATTCTAAGGTTTTTTAAAGACAGGGTATTATGTTCCTACAGGCAGGTATTAATAGATGCTAATATTTTTTCAAAAGCTGTATTTAAAATTCAATTTTGTTTTGTTTTTTTGCACTACAACCGTGACACAGTGGCTTTGCCCACAGCTGCACCTGAGGGAAGACAGAATAGCGCAGTGAATTTTCCTGACAGCAAACGTGCGTGCATCTTTCAACCCTGATAGAGTTTAGCAAATGGTCTGTTTGAGCCTTGATCCAGAAAACGGCTCCGTGTAATTTTGGTATCTTTAAGACTTTGGATGATTCAGCCAGCACAGATGAGTGGTGTGTTCGGTATGTTTGCCTCTTTCTCTGCTGAGACCAAACAGTCATCCAGCAGAGGGCGCGGCAGCCACCCACCAGATTTGCTGTTCAGGAATGTGTGATCTCACACCCTCTGTGTGCAGGGCCTTCGCACGCCGTCAGCTCTGGGGCCCCCACGAAAGCAAAGCCACAGTCCCTCTTAGGCCTTGATAGCAGACATATGAATCCATTTTGAGGAAATGGGGGAAAACAGAATTATTTCACCCTTTTTCCTTTGTTCCATTCAATGAAATAAAGCAACGTGTTGATTTAAAGATCAGAACGGTCCAACTCATATCAAAAATACCTTAGCCTGTGTTCTTATGTGAAAGTCGTGTGTTTTTATCCTAAAAGTGCCAAACCTGTTAATTTCCTCTTTTTAACGTTACAGTCAGGTTAATTGAATGACCTGTGGGGGAGACATTAAAAGATAACATCCAAAGACTGTGAATATTGTCCCGTGTTTTCTGAAAAGTCCTGTTCGTATCACTACTCAAAGCAAACCTATCATTTTATAAACATATTACGAACAGATTTGCTATCTCACCCATTTCTTCCAGGTCTCCATTCTCTTGCTGACCTTAATGCTCGTTTTTGCAAGTTTTGGAGTTCAACTTTTTGCTGGAAAACTGGCCAAATGCAATGATCCAAACATTATTAGAAGGGTAAGATGTCCTTTCTGTCTTTGGGGATGAAAATCCGGGACGTTTACCATCCCTGGGTAACCATGTGCAGAGGCTCCCATGAGAACAGAACTCTAAGGATACTCTTTCTGAGGACTCCCTTTGCAGAGGTGTGTCTCTTCTGGTGGGTGAAGGTTTATAAGATGAAAACGCATCTTAGATGCGTCCTCCTCAATCCGACTCTCAATCCTACTCTCCTCACCTATTCCAGAGTCCAGCCACTATTGATGTCTTCGGTGTAGACACCCCAGATTCCATGTGAAAACTTTCCTTTAGTTCTTCCCTAACTGAATCCTGCCTCTGCAGTGACCTGACACTCATATTAGCAAACAGCAACCCCCTGCCCCAATATAAAAGGCAAAGTTTGACTTCCAGGCCCCCTCTTATGGCTTACCCATTCCTCCATTAGGAAGTCAGGACCCCACATTATCTCTTTGCTTCCCACAGTCTCCCCATGACAACAACTAAGACCCAAGCCTGATTGCTCTTGACTCTGCTCCTTTCGCTTTCGGCCTTGACACAAGGCTTGTGGAGTCTTAGTTCGCCAACCAGGGATTAAACCCGGGCCCCCAGCAGTGGAAGCACTGGGTCTTAACTGCTGGACTGCCAGAGAATTCCCTCTACTCGTTTCTTTCCCTTTCCTTGGCCGATGTTCTGAGAGAAAGCTGGAACAGCCCCCGTATGTCAGTGGCTGAACGTAATGAGATCAATGTGTTATATGTTGAGTAATTCAGACAGCTGCCCTCCAGATGACGATGCGAGGTCTCACGTTTCTTCTGTCCTGTGTCCCCACCCTTTGCCGTCTTCAAAGACTTCTCTGTGTAGCTGGCAGTTAGGAACAGAAAACCATCTCTCGGAGGACAATGGGCTGAGCCTGGGAGTAGCGCCTCTGACTTCCCTGCTCCCCATGTCCCACTGGAAAAGGTGTAGCCTCCCTGGGCTGAAGGGAACCTATGGTGTGTAGTTGAGTGGTGTATTCTGTAGACAAGAAGGTAGAGTTTGGTTAATAATTAGCCAATCTCTGCTGCACGGCCCTCTGTCCCATTCTCTTAGAATCCTGCCAGCTATTACAAGTAGGTTAATAGAGTGAACCCAGTTCTGCTGATGTATAAACTAGCAAGAGTATGCCCTCTTCCATCTAGATAAAATAATTCCTTAAGTCCATTAAAATGTGCTGTCAGAGCTGACTGTACTACTTATTTCCATATTTTCAGCAAATATGGCTATCTAATATAGATTTTATATTACTGTAACCACTGTTACATTTTGAGACTTCTAACTCTCAGCCATGAAATTAAAAGAGGCTTGCTC
This sequence comes from Neotragus pygmaeus, assembly GCA_006410875.1. Classification (NCBI taxonomy): domain Eukaryota; kingdom Metazoa; phylum Chordata; class Mammalia; order Artiodactyla; family Bovidae; genus Neotragus; species Neotragus pygmaeus. The sequence goes on from SJYV01054331.1 coordinate 514,783, forward strand.
CTTGGAAGAAAAGCTATGACAAACCTAAACAGCATCTTATAAAGCAGAGACATCATTTTGCTGACAAAGGTCCATGTGGTCAAAGCTATGGTTTTTCCAATAGTCATGTACGGATGTGAGAGCCGGACAATAAACAAGGCTGAGCACTGAATTGATGCCTTCGAACTGTGGTGTTGGAGAAGACTCTTTAGAGTCCCTTGGACAGCAAGGAGATCAAGCCAATCAATCCTAAAGGGAATCAACCCTGAATATTCATTGGAAGGACTGACGCTGAAGCTGAAGCTCCAATACATTGGCCACCTATTTTGAAGAGATGATTTATTGAAAAAGACCCTGATTCTGGGAAGGATTGACGGCAGGAGGAGAAGGGGGCAACAGAGGATGAGATGGTTGAATGGCATCACCAAGTCAATGGACATGAGTTTGAGCAAACTCTGGGAGATAGTGCAGGACAGGGAANTGGGGTGGGGGTGGGGGGAATAACGTGAAAGTTACCAGAAACATTATTTAGCAGCGGATTCCCTGCGTCCTTGTCAATTTCAGAGACAAAACAAGCAGCCCAGGCTAGTCTAGGCGGCGGCGCAGCGGCTGCGGCAGCGCGGCCCCAGCGGCGGCCCCGGCGGCGGCGGCGGCTCCTACGCAGCCGGTGCCCGCCCCGAGCCGCGGGAGCAGCGGCAGCAGCGGCGCAGCAGCGGCAGCGGCGGCAGCAGGAGAACCGGGGGAATCGCGCTGCTGGGGTAAAAGCTGGAGCGAGGCGAAAGCGTGTAACAATTGCACTCGCACACACACACACACCACTCACACGCACTCGCCGCCCGCCCGCTCGCACAGCGCTGAAACACGCGCGCCCAGACACGCACACACGCACGCACACACACTCGCACACACGCAGAGGCACGGGGGGGAAAAGAAGCCGATGAATAATTTTGCTGCTATTTTTTTAAAATACTGGCCGCCATCATCAAGCAGCGAGCAGCAGCAGCGTTGAAGGGAGAGGAGGCACCGGGACAGGCCCCTCTTAGGAGAGGATTTATATCTAGGTAAGTGTTGGAGATTTAAACCTACCCTTTGCGCCATCAGTCTGCGCTCCAATAAACTCCTGGATGTGTCGTATATTTAATATCCCAGTCCGGATAAGAAAGTGATCTAGGCTGAAGATTCCTGTTTTTTTTTTTTTTTTTTCCAAACCAAGGAGACTTCTCCCAATTTTCCAATGTTATTTTTAGGGGGGAAAAAAAGCCCAGGCAAGACAACGAAGAGTTTTTTTTTTTTTTTTCCTGTGATATTTCTTCTTTTTCTCTTTTTTCCTCTTCTTCCTCCTCCTCCTGATNCTAACTGAATCCTGCCTCTGCAGTGACCTGACACTCATATTAGCAAACAGCAACCCCCTGCCCCAATATAAAAGGCAAAGTTTGACTTCCAGGCCCCCTCTTATGGCTTACCCATTCCTCCATTAGGAAGTCAGGACCCCACATTATCTCTTTGCTTCCCACAGTCTCCCCATGACAACAACTAAGACCCAAGCCTGATTGCTCTTGACTCTGCTCCTTTCGCTTTCGGCCTTGACACAAGGCTTGTGGAGTCTTAGTTCGCCAACCAGGGATTAAACCCGGGCCCCCAGCAGTGGAAGCACTGGGTCTTAACTGCTGGACTGCCAGAGAATTCCCTCTACTCGTTTCTTTCCCTTTCCTTGGCCGATGTTCTGAGAGAAAGCTGGAACAGCCCCCGTATGTCAGTGGCTGAACGTAATGAGATCAATGTGTTATATGTTGAGTAATTCAGACAGCTGCCCTCCAGATGACGATGCGAGGTCTCACGTTTCTTCTGTCCTGTGTCCCCACCCTTTGCCGTCTTCAAAGACTTCTCTGTGTAGCTGGCAGTTAGGAACAGAAAACCATCTCTCGGAGGACAATGGGCTGAGCCTGGGAGTAGCGCCTCTGACTTCCCTGCTCCCCATGTCCCACTGGAAAAGGTGTAGCCTCCCTGGGCTGAAGGGAACCTATGGTGTGTAGTTGAGTGGTGTATTCTGTAGACAAGAAGGTAGAGTTTGGTTAATAATTAGCCAATCTCTGCTGCACGGCCCTCTGTCCCATTCTCTTAGAATCCTGCCAGCTATTACAAGTAGGTTAATAGAGTGAACCCAGTTCTGCTGATGTATAAACTAGCAAGAGTATGCCCTCTTCCATCTAGATAAAATAATTCCTTAAGTCCATTAAAATGTGCTGTCAGAGCTGACTGTACTACTTATTTCCATATTTTCAGCAAATATGGCTATCTAATATAGATTTTATATTACTGTAACCACTGTTACATTTTGAGACTTCTAACTCTCAGCCATGAAATTAAAAGAGGCTTGCTCCTTGGAAGAAAAGCTATGACAAACCTAAACAGCATCTTATAAAGCAGAGACATCATTTTGCTGACAAAGGTCCATGTGGTCAAAGCTATGGTTTTTCCAATAGTCATGTACGGATGTGAGAGCCGGACAATAAACAAGGCTGAGCACTGAATTGATGCCTTCGAACTGTGGTGTTGGAGAAGACTCTTTAGAGTCCCTTGGACAGCAAGGAGATCAAGCCAATCAATCCTAAAGGGAATCAACCCTGAATATTCATTGGAAGGACTGACGCTGAAGCTGAAGCTCCAATACATTGGCCACCTATTTTGAAGAGATGATTTATTGAAAAAGACCCTGATTCTGGGAAGGATTGACGGCAGGAGGAGAAGGGGGCAACAGAGGATGAGATGGTTGAATGGCATCACCAAGTCAATGGACATGAGTTTGAGCAAACTCTGGGAGATAGTGCAGGACAGGGAAGCCTGGCTTGGTGCAGTCTGTGGGGTTGCAAAGAGTCAGACACAACTTAGCAACTGAACAGCAATCATAAAGCTTAATAGCTCTCAAATATAAGATACAGGTAACATCTTTGTCCAGATATGTTATCAGTCATGTTAACATGAGATTTTCAGGAAGAGGCGTAGCAGAAGAGACAGGCTTAGGTCAAGCAGACCTTAAGTTGTTTCACAAGGTTGCTACTTCCCTTAAATCCGCTCCCCAGAGGTTCTGGGAACTTTGATAAACATGAGAAGACCTAAAAGAAACATGGTAAAAAGGTCATGGTGTACCAAACAGGCTAAACGAAGGCAGTAATAATGAGCTGATGCATTAGTCCATGGACTCATGTAAGGAAGGCAGGGTTATTTTAGGTCCACCATAAATAAAGGCCAGAAAGATAATAACTACATTTCAGAATGAATCCTGTAGAAATCTTGGATGACTCAGTAGAGTAATAATGGCCTAAGAGCCTTGTGATTTTACACTGTCTACTTATCACCAGCTCAAAAGGTGGTGACTTGTATAGGGGTCAAGAACACACAGTGGACGGACAGACACACAGATACCACGAGGCATGTATCCTTTTTCCCAGAACAATGAGGCCTCTGTGGAAAGCTCAGAAGGAAAGTCTAAGAAAACTTAGCGTTTACAAAGGCCTTTGAGAGCCAGCAGAACAACTGAAAAGAAATTGGTGTAGTGAGACACAGTCTAGGTCTTTGTAACAGAACGAGTTCTTTTCTAGTCCTCACATAAGACGCCGAGGTCAAGTGAGCCGTGTGGTTGAAGAGGGTATCCAAGTTCTGCCTTGGATCTTCCGTTCACTTTTGTAAAAGAAGAGACAAACTCAAGGAAAAGAGGAAACTACATACCCCCAACATTTGGCTCATACAACTCACATTTAAAGGCCATGAAGCTTGTGCTGTTGACGCCATGGTTCCAGCTGGAATCATGTAACATGTGATGTCTGATGGCTGGCTTCTTTCACTTGGCATCGTATCTTCAGCGTTCATCCATAGTGTAGCATCTACCAGTACTGCATCTTTTTCTATGGCTGAGTTATATTCCATTGTGTGGATATACCACATGTGTTTATGTATTTGTTCAGTGATGGACACGTGAATTGTTTCTACCATTGGGCAAAAATTTTTTTTAATTAAAAAAAGAATGCTGTTTATGATGATAATGATATAAACACTCATGCACAAATTTGCATGTGGATATATGTTTCATTTCCCTTGGGTAGATATCTAGAAGAGTTTCTGGTTCATACGGTAGCTCTCAGTTTAATCATTTAAGGACCTGCCACACTATTTTCCAAAGTGGCTGCATCAGTTCCCATCCCCACCCGCAGTGTTTGAGAATTCTATTATAAGGATTAGAATTTCTGCGTGTCCTCCTCAGAGCTTGTCATTGTTTGACTTCCTGATAACAGCCTTCTTTGTGAGTAGGAAATGGTTTTCCATTGTGGTTTTGATTTGAATTTCCCTCATGACCAATGGGGGCTTCCCTCATAACTCAGATGGTAAAGAATCCACCTGCAATGCAGGAGACCCTGGTTCAGTCCCGGGGTTGGGAAGATTGCCTGGAGAAGGGAAAGGCCTACCCAGTCCAGTATTCTGGCCTGGAGAACTCCACGGACTGTACAGTCCATGGGGTTGCAAAGAGTCTGACACGACTGAGCGACTTTCGCTTTCATGACTAATGCTGCAGAGCATCTTTTCACGTGCTCATTGGCTATTTGTATCTCTCCTTGGAAGAATGTCTGTTCACTTATTAATACTGGCCACTTGCTAAACAGTCTCAGCATCGACTTTCACCCGCTTATTTCTGAAGTCTTTATCACTACTAGTTGAGTGGCTGTGCACATCTGTGTTGTTAGATAAAAGACCTCTGTCGTTCTGTATAAAAAGTGTTGCTGATCTTTTATCTTTATTGAATTCATTTGCTAACCAGATTCCTCTCTTCATCCTTTTATTTTTTTTTCCCCTGTTTTAGGAAGATTGTAATGGAATATTCAGAATTAATGTGAGTGTGTCCAAGAACTTAAATTTGAAATTAAGACCTGGAGAGAAAAAACCTGGATTTTGGGTGCCCCGTGTTTGGTAAGCATATCAGAAAAATATCCTGAAAAATGCCATATTTGTCAGCATCAGGGTTTCCAGCCCCATCCCCAGTTTTATTGAGAAATAATTGCCACATGTCACTATATAAGCTGAAGGCATACAGTATGATGGTTTGATTTACATGAATTGTAAACCGATTACCACAATAGGTTAATTAACATCTATCATCTCATATGGGCTCCCTGGTGGCTCAGCTGGTGAAGAATCCACCTGCAGTGAGGGAGACCTGGGTTCCATGCCTGGGTTGGGAAGACCCCCTGGAGAAGGGAAAGGCTACCTACTCCAGTATTCTGGTCTGGAGAATTCCATGGACTGTATAGTCCATGGGGTCGCAAAGAGTTGGACACAACTGAGCGACTTTCACTTTACTTTTCATCTCATATAGACTCAGTAGAAAGAAAAAGAAAAAATTCTCTTTGTGATGAGAACTCAGGATCTAGTCTCTTAACAACTTCCCTGTGTATCATACAGCAGTGTTAACTATAGTCCCCATATTGTACATTACAACCCTAGTATTTATTTACCTAAAACTGGAAGTTTGTACCTCTGCCCACCTTCCTCCACTCCCTGCCCCGCCCAGCCATCCCTGCCTCTGGTAGTCATGAGTCTGATCTCTTTTTTCTATGACTTTCATTGGGGGTCAGTGGTTTTGTTTTGTTTTGCTCTTTTGAAGTCCACGTATAAGTGATGGTATGCAGTATTTGTCTTTCTCTGTCTGATACATTCACTTAGCATAATGCCTTCTTGGTCTATCCATGTTATATGTAGGTATCTATAGTATAAGGTTTTAAAGCAGCATAATATGACATGAAACTGAAAGTGAAGAGTTACTTAAAAGTAATGCAAGGATTACAGTCGGATGCAAAACTAAAATAAATAAGAGAGCAAGTAATACCCTTAAGTCCCAGATTGCTTCGTGAAACTAATGAAATCACTGCAAAAATCTTTCCAATACTTTAAAGTATGTATCTGAATTCATACTTTAAAAATTAGTGAGACTTATAGAAAAGAAGGAAATAATGCTATTTGCAGCAACATGGATGAATCTAGAGTTTATTGTACTAAGCGAAATAAGTCAGACAGAGAAAGACAATTAACATGTAATATCACTTAACTGTAGAATCTAAGTGAATAATACAAATCAACTTATTTACAAATGAGGAATAAACTCACAGGCATAGAAAACCAGCTTATGGTTACCAAAGGCAAAAAGGGAGGAAAGGATAAATTAGAAGTTTGGAATTAACAGATACACACTACTATTTATAAAATAGATAAATAACAAGGACCTGCTGTATGTAGAGCACCAGAACTATATTCAATATCTTATAATAGCTATAATAGAAAAAAATCTGAAAGAGAATATGTATGTTCTATATAGAGAGAATTACATATAGAATATATTATAGATAGAATTATATAAAGAATATATATGAAATATTTTATATAGAATTATATGTAAAATATAGAGAATGTATATGCTATATATATATAAATCACTTTGCTGTACACCTGAAACTAACACAATGTTGTAAGTCAACTTTACTTCAATAAAAATAAATAAAGATTTAAAAAATTAGTGAGGCTTGTGTACACCTGTGGTGGATTCATGTCGATGTATGGCAAAGCCAATACAGTATTGTAAAGTAAAATTTAAAAAATAAATTAATTAATTAAAAAAAATTAGTGAGGCTTCAAAGAAAAAAGATTTTCTATCAAACTTGTTCAGATATTAATTTTTAATTAAACCAATTTTTAAATTTTTAATAATGTTAAATCAAAACTAAGCTCATCCCGACTTCATATCTTTAAGGAAGATGTGATGTTCTGATAACAGTTGCAGAGAAGCCTGAATCATAAAGCTAGTTCAATTTTAAAACCCATTTACTTTGAAGGATTTTGTTATTGAAACCCTGGAAGGGAATAATCAGTCACACGATGGTATCTCTCTAAAAAAATTTAAAAAAAAAATAAGTTTTCAAAGCATTTACATCAAAGCCGGAAGTACCTGGTACCTTCGTTCTCATCCATTTTCCTAACAACTATGAATGGGATCTCTCAATCTGCTTCACTGATATACTGAGGGCTCTGTCAGCTTCATTTGTCCTTTTAAATCCTTATCTGTTTTCTCTTTATTTCATTTTTACCTCTTAGAATAATGAGTGAACTACAGCAACTGCTCTGCTTTTGTTCAATTGATACTCTCTACTAAATGTCAAAACCCTTAAAAGGAATAGTGTTTAACCCCGTTGTACCCTTAGGACTCATCATTACCAGCTTTGGCATTCCTATAATATGAAATTCACCTTCATAAACAATTCAATATAATTTATATTGGTTTTTTCTAATACCAGAGAACTATGGAAAAAGAGATTAATTTTGGATATAAGGCTTGAGCATGGGTAGAGAAGTATATAGCATATGGGAATATCTTTATCCCAGTGTTAACTAGAAAATCTGTCTAATTTACATTACCATAAAAAATTGAAGAAGCACAAAATGTTTATTTTGTTGTGAGATTAAAACTCATTATTATACCTTAAATAATTTATTTATATCAGGACATCAGTTTTTGTTTCTGCATTTCCCCCTGCTGTTTTGGAATTTTGGCTAAAGTCTCAGGCTGAGGTCACTAGAAGATAAAATATTCTGACGTTTTAAAAAAGACCAATCCCAGGAGAACTTACTAAAACATTCTCCACCTCCATTATCCAGCTTCTGTAAAGGAAACCACGGCACTCAAAGGTGACGTCATGGTAGTGAATGAAGTCAAGAGCAGAGAGTGCTGTGGCTTCAGCTCCCATCACCGTGGGGAAAGGTGGTGGGTGCTCCCCACCCAGGTCAAGTGAGCACCCCCGGGAGGACCAGCTGCTATCAGAGATTGGCACGGCAAGAAGAGAGGCTCTTGTGGGCAAGCCACTTCTCGCCAGCTGGCAGGACAGGGTAGGCTGGTGTTTCTGGAGGTCCCGGTCATCCCTGCAGGAGGGCCGCCTGACCTGAGCCTTCTTGCGGGGAGCCTGCTGCACAGGGCCTGGTGCCTGTGCATCACGCTGCTGAGCCCCTCCGCTGCAACCAGGGAAGCCCGTGTGCCCTAGAGCCGCTGCTCCACTGCCAGAGAAGCTGCTGCAGCGAGGAGCCGGTGCACGGCAGCCGGAGAGGAACCCTGCTTGCCTCCACTGGAGGAAAGCTTGCCCAGCAAGGAAGAAAGCACAGCCAAACAAAACCATCATAACAAACTCATTAATTAAAACAAAAGGACCTATGAGATATTAGTGAAGCCGACAGACCAAGAGAGAAATACCCCCGAAAAGGCAGTTGGGGACTTCCCTGGTGGTCGAGGGGTTGGCTCTCCTCCTGCCAGTGCAGGGGGTGCAGACTCGATCCCTGATTGGGGAGCTAAAATCCCACCTGTCTCGGGGCCAAAGAAAACTAAAACATAAAGCAAAAACCATATGGTAACGAATTCAATAACGATGTTGAAAATGATGCACATCAAAAAGAAAAAGAAAAGATAGTTTGCTACTCATAGTTCCTGGTTGGGGCGTGGGGTGGCATACGACATGACAGGGGGCCGCCTGGGGAAGCACCAGGTGAATCAGCAGGCAGAGAGATGGGGAGAGCTGGGGCAGGGAGCCTTTATTGTGGCTTCCCTAGGAAGGGACATGTGAGGCAGGGCCACCAGGCTGAGGGACGGCCGGTTTGAATAGTCTCAGGGGCTCTGGGGGCATGCATGCTTGCGCGCTAAGTTGCTTCAGTCGTCTCTGACTCTTTGCCACTCCGTGGACTGTAGGCTCCTCTGTCCATGAGATTCTCCAGGCAAGAATACTGGAGTGGGTTGCCATTTCCTCCTCCCAACCCAGAGATCGAACCCCTGTCTCTTGAGTCTTCCGCATTGGCAGGCAGGTTCTTTACCACTAGTGCCACCTGGGTCTGGAGCACAGATGCGTCCAGAGTGCTCTGGTCCCTGCCAGTGGGGTGATGAGGGCAGGCGGATGGTGGCCCTGAGTACAAAAGCTGGATACAGGAGGTGGTTGGGGTATGGACTCTGGGGTGGTTGGTTTGTATTTGGGGGAAAAAAAAGTCTTGAAAAGGAATCTTCCTGAGTTGGGGGAAGGTGATGAGGGAGACAGGAGGCCAGGAAAGGTGACTCAGATGTTTTATTTGGTCGTCCAGAACAAAATGTGTCCAGCATCTGTACATAGGACAGGTGTTAAAGGACCAGGTTTACAATTAAAACGTGGAATATTTCTTGGGAACACAAAAATGAGCTCCATGAAAGAACAGTGACTGCTGAGAAGAAAGGGCCCAGGGACAGAGGCCAGCAGAGTCAGATACACAAGACAGGACCCCACGTCTCTAAGTCCAGCTAATCCCATCCCGTCTTGTAAGAACCAGGTGGTCACCATATGGGAGGAGTAGACCAGAGTGGCCGGCCTTCATTCTCTCTCCTCAGACCACATGTCAGGCTTGAGCTGCTGAGAGTAGGATCCTGGTACAGGTTTGAATGGAGTAGGAATTTTAGACTGAGGCTCATCATATAGGGAAAACTGGCCAAAATTGTTTAGAATCTCCCCAAGTGGTAAAGAACCTGCCTGCCAATGCAGGAGTCATGGATTCGATCCCTGGGTCAGGAACACCTCCTGGAGTAGGAAATGGCAACCCACTCCAGTATTCTTCCCTGCAAAGTCCCATGGACAGAGGAGCCCAATGGGCTACATCCATGGGGTCGCAGAGTCGGACATGACTCAAGTGACTTAACAAGCATCCATGTAAGATGTCAGGAAGGGAATAGAATACACTGGAAAGTAGTGTTGGGAGGAGAGTAAGCCATTTCTGGTCGTACCCTATGGTGTTCACCCTGTTCCATAAACCCAACTCTCTATGATTTTAAAATCAGCTAATTGAAATGTAATGTTTTATGCAAGTTACTATTAAGGACTTCAAGTTCAATGGCATTTTAAAAGCATAAACAGAGAGACATCTCTTGAACATTATCACAATAGTTATTTCCCATTTGTTCAGAATATAACAACTTGGGTGAGTTTTAGCGAAATATAAATCTTTCATCAAATAAATGTCAACTTGTAACCGTTAAAGTTTTCACATATTTTCTTTCTCTGATCTCATCAAGAGTTAGCAGCTGTAATTTTTGTAATTTTATTTTGGCTAATTTATGATTAAAAAAATAACTTATGTCTCAGAATCGGCCTAGAGAAATGTTTTGATAATTATAATTAGGATATAAATATGCAGTAGCTAATTCAGGAGGCAGTCTGGTTTCTGCATTCTCTCTTCAGATGAATACATTCATCTTCTGAAACACTTGGACTTGATGAGATAAAAATTACCTTGGTGAAAAGGATTAAACATATATATTATAAATATTGTATATTTTATTTTAAGCAGAGATCTGGGATTTAGGAAAATGAAATGCATGAAAGAGAAGTCAACAAACTGCTCAGTTTTGCAATAAATGTATCTATTGTTTACTCTCCTCCAGGTACTATGCTGTCACTGGGGACAAGCTATGATTTCCGACCCTTTAAACCTTGAAGTCTAGTGGAGAACGGGAAATAAAATAGTTGAATACAATATGCTGAGGTTTTAATGCTGCGTAAATAAGCCCCTAAATTCACCTGAAGTTCACCAGAAGTTTACCTCTAGGCAATTTCAGATCACACGGTGATATATTCTAGGAGAGAGAGATCAGATGTCTGTGGAGTCTAAGCCTCCAACAATTTGGGTATGCAGCTCTAAGAAAATGTAAAACGGCGTTGCTCTGTTAAATTTAACAAAAACATTTGCGTATGCAAACTCACTTCCCCGGCCCTTCCTGAATCTTAGAAGGGGCCTTGGCTAAGGAGGGGCCTTGAGTCTTAAGTTTTTTGTTTGGTTTTTCCATTGTTTATTTAGCTCTTGTTGGCTGTGCTGGGTCTTCCTTGCCGAACGGGCGCTTTCTCGAGTTGCGCTGCGTGGACTTCTCTCGTTGCAGAGCACGGGCTCTAGGCACGTGGGTTCCATAGTTGTGGCGAAGGATCTCAGAAACACCGCGGCATGCGGAATCTTCCCGGATCAGAGATCGAACCCGTGTCCCCCGCACTGACAGGCGGATTCTTAACCACGGGATCACCAGCGAGGTCCCGAGGTTTAAGTTTTCGGTTTCTTTAGCTGATGATCAGGCCAAAGATAATAAAAGGCAGGTGTTTGATTCTAGGGTAAGGAGAGGCGAAGGGTCCAGTGGCAGTGGCAGGAGAAGCACCTAACCCAGAGCGTGAAGGACCGAGGAGAAGGACCGGAAAGGGAAGACACTCAGTTCACTCCTAAGGGTGGATAGGAATTAGGCAGGTGGAAGAGGGAGGAGCCACGGGCAGGTGGGAGGGAAGGGCGAGGCAGAGGTTAGAGGGCTGCAGGCTGGGTGAATTCAGAGGGCTATTACCAAAGAGCAAGGCAAAAAATAGAAGCCTGCATTCCAAGAAGTGGAAGTCTCAGACGTCTTTAGAGTAAAAGACAGAGATGTGTCAGATACCAGGTCCCATTCTGGACAGTACCATTCGCTGCATCTTCACATCCCAGGGCAGAGGCTAAATTCCTCTCCTCCAAGGCATCTCCATCTTCCCAGGGGAGAACAACTCTCCTTATCATGACCTGGGATCCTTGGAGCATTTGTCACCACGGGGTACAAAACTGACCAGATTGTGAGTCAGAACTGATTCTTCATTTCCTGAGTTGGATGGACAAGATTTGCTGCTGTTCAGTCGAAGTCGTGTCTGATTCCTTGTAACCCCGGGGACTACAGCACACCAGGCTTCCCTGTCCTTCACTGTCTCCTGGAGTTTGCTCAAACTCATGTCTGTTAAGTCCACGATGCCATCCAACCATCTCATCCTCTCTTGACTTCTGCTCTTGCCTTCAGTCTTTCCCAACATCAGGGGATTATAAGCTTTTAGCAATTAACCAGAAAAGAAAACAAAAAGACCACAGAAAAACTGACAATAATGGATTGTGCTTGGGATTTGTTGAAGTCCTCTGTTGGTGAGGTCTCAAACTTTCTAATTTTAGTATCAGGAACACAGCATAAACAGATAGCTTATATGATTGAAACTGAGACTTTTAAAATGTTATTTAGTCTTCCAGTGATTTAAATCTATGATCTTCCATTTTATTTTTCTTGTTTTAGCCTAAAAGTATATTTTAACATATTATAACTACTAAAAGATTTAGAATATAAAAGTAGCTTGAGTTGCTGCAAATTCAGCTTAGAGCGCACTTCTTACATAAAGAAAATGGGTGGGTAAGAAAGTTTGACATCAGATCCGAGAGCTGACTCACTTTGGTGTGTGTGTGTGTGTGTTTTTTTCCAAATCCTTATTCAAGAAAATTCTGGCATCTATAGAATCCTTACAGCTCCTGTCTGCTATAAAATATATTAAATTTAATTGAAACACCCAAAAGAAAAGAGTGTTGGAAAAATCTAAGAGAATATGCCTGTACTTTCATACTTAAAAAGTACAAATCAGAATCCCAAAATGTGTATTTCTGAGTGGGGCTTTTTTTTTACTACATAGAAAAAAAGCTGATATACCAATCAGCTCTAAACCTTTAAAAGCAAATTTAGTCTCAGTTTTATGTTTTCTTTTTAGATTCTCATGTATTTAGCATTAAAAAAAAACTTATAAAAGTATATCTCATGACTGTCTCTGGTAGAAAAATACTAAACCAGATTCCCCCAAGAGTGTTGGCCTCCTATGAAGGTTAACTTTTGATAAATGTGCTAGCAAAAAAGGAAAAATTATCAAAATATAGTCTAGCTAGGCTTCAGTAGGTCTACTCAATTCATTCATCCTGAGCTCAATTCATCAAATCCAGGAAATGTGATGGTAGTCAGGATTTTCAAGCGTGTAGTTGTCTAAATATTTTAATTATTTAAAATAACCTCAGAAAAGGGAAAAAAAAACACTAAAATTTTCTTCTGTTAATGAAACTGTTGGCTAAGACCTGTAATGAATTGGCGGGGGGGGAGGGCAGCAGGGAGATGCAGTATAGCAGAGATATTAGTGAGAAAAGTGTCAGAAAAACAGGAAATGAGACACTGCCCAGAACGCCCCCACACACACACCTAGAATAGAGGGGCCAAATTGTTTTAGAAATCAGACGTTAACTGTGGGTGTAAACAACACTGGGGTCTATAAGTAGTGTCCGTTGAGTCTCTCGGAGTTAATGAGAGAGAAAGTCCACAGGCTCCATACCACCCCCAGGACCCCCAAAGCACCACTAGGTCACAGCTTGCTGCTCCCGTGATGACAAAGAATAAAATCAAGTGGCCAAATTCAGCTCATCTTACACTTTCTGTACTAACAGCAGAATTTGTAATCTATGCTTTTAGAAAGGTTTTCTAATGTAAAACTATTCCAAAATTCACATCCAGACTCCAGCGCCCCTTTGTAAGGCTTTCCTGCACAAGCTCGAACTGGTCCCCGGTATAATCAGGACTAGCCCAAAATATCACAGACCCTCTGGAGCTAGTAGTCACAGGGTGTTTTGTTCTTTTGAGTTGAGAACACTTCCCCATTACCTAATAATTAGGTACATAATAAATCCTAACATGCTGATGCATTGTTATGAACATCACCTAGCCTCCCTTCCAAGTGCCAGGTACACTTTGTACCCAAGAGTGGAGAGAGTTATAGATACTGCCTCAGGGTGCTTCTCAGCAGAATATCATGGGGAAAATTCCTCTTTCTGACCTACAGGGCAAATCCTCGGAACTTTAACTTTGACAACGTGGGCAATGCAATGCTGGCATTGTTTGAAGTTCTGTCCTTGAAAGGCTGGGTGGAAGTGAGGGACGTTATTATTCATCGTGTGGGGCCGGTAAGCACGCACTGGAATCCTTTGAACGAGACCACAGCTGCTTTCATTGGCTTTGATGGATAACCGGTTGTTTTTTTTGTTGTTTTTTTTTTTCGTTTATACAGATGCATGGAATCTATATTCATGTTTTTGTATTCCTGGGTTGCATGATTGGACTGACCCTTTTTGTTGGAGTGGTTATTGCTAATTTCAATGAAAACAAGGTAAGAATTCTTGGTTTGANAAGTTTTTTTTTTTTTTTTTTTTTTTTTTCGTTTATACAGATGCATGGAATCTATATTCATGTTTTTGTATTCCTGGGTTGCATGATTGGACTGACCCTTTTTGTTGGAGTGGTTATTGCTAATTTCAATGAAAACAAGGTAAGAATTCTTGGTTTGAATTCCGCAGGGTTTATTCTTTCCTAGCAGCTCACTTTGAGTCCTGTTTTTCATACCCGGCATGAAGTCACCTTTAACTGTGATGTGACTGGTGTAAATAATCTCCATAACTATTTTATAAGCTACCTCATTGCTGCCTTTCAGGCACAGTATTTAAGAGCAGGATTCTCTTGCTAAATCTTCTCTTTTGGTAAGAGTGTTACTAATTTGCCTAGGACTGAGAAAGCTCATCTCCTACTGTCCAAATTGAAAGGACAACTCGCCAGCTAGGCGAGTTATTAAAATACAATAACTGAAACAGATGCACTGATTGCAGGTAATATTACTTTCACAAAATGTAAATTGGATGCTTCTTGGTGAACTCAGAATTTTGATGGGTGTGGGTGGGGACTTGCAGTAGAAGTTTTGAAATCCTAATTCCTAGGATAAAAGGAAGATTTGTCTGATTTCACAGAAAACTTTGCATCCTTTATGAGTTTGGGATGCGTGCTAAGTTCCTAGCAGCTCTAATCAGCCGTACAAGAGCTCACAAAGGGAAAACAGCAAGTGTAGTTTCCTGGCAAAAAGAGTTTGGGAGAAACGTTGCCTGTCATTCTTCTGGACGTGGCTGCGATGCCCTCTGTTCGATTAGGGTGGATCTTCCTCCGGAATCACGCACTGAGGTTTTCCATGGGCATGTCTCGAATCTCACAACTGTAAAATGCAGACTACAGGGTGAAATTGTATACGGGTTTGGAAGGAGTAGACGATGGGGCCAGGATTCAGCAGTGGGGCCCATTACATGTCAGCCCGTTACCGACAGGTCATTCAAGGGTGTGAAAATGTCACCGGTTGCTCTGCACTGAATTAAAGCTAGGCTTCCCTGCCTCGCACCAGGCCATTCCGTATCACTCATAGCCGGGACCGGTTTGCATGCCTTCACATCAGAGCCCTCTGGTTTGCATCGCTGCACGTGGGACTGTCTCATTCACGTCCCCCCAGGCTCTCCACATGTGTGGTACCAGCAACTCAGCCAGTTGCCACCTTTGATGTGTGCCTAATGAGGGTGTCATTTCTTTCTGCCTTTCAAAGGGTACCTACCACTTGCAAATCTCCTCTCTGGCCTCCAGTGATACTCCAGCTCATGGAAACATGGAATTTAGAGAGAGAGAAAAATAGAGATCATTTGGCTCAGCCCCCTGTTTTACGTTCCCACATTCATAAATGAAGTTTCTTTAAGCCCTACCGTGTGTTCCATTTAATATCACATGGAAAGAGGACAATGGATCTCTTTAGATGCCTTTGAGCCATGCCAGGGAGCAGACACTGAGAATTCCAAAACCCAGGCTGAAGTTAATGAGTCAGTTGACAGATTAGGGACTGCTTGCCCAGAACACCTTCCCAGGCCCTCTAAGCAAATCTGATTGCAGACGAATTCGGTTCAGTTCAGTGACATAAATGAAACAACATCAAATACCCAGTGAGTGAAGGCAGGTGCATAATTAATTGCAGCCCTTGAACTTAGAGAAATGGCTGAAGTAAGCAGAATAACCAGAGGTCGTGGCTGTATTGATGTTCGGAAGGAAGAAAGAAAGAAACCTCTTGGCCTGAGAGAACAGAGAGTGGATGTCAGCTAAGATGGGCTCTTAGGAAAAGGGGAAAATGGAAGAAACTGTATAACAGGCATCAAAAACATGATCAGTTCATTAGAGATGTAAATTTCTCAATTATGTGAACCTTTTAGGGAAGATTGTTTTTTGTGATAGAAAATCTCAAAACATTTATATAAACTGTTTATAAAAATAACATAAAAACTCACAAGGTATATATAAATCAGTAATTAGATGGAAATGTACTTACATGTACATGTTAGAAAAATATCAAATATTAATGTGCCAAATATATAAATCAATAAATTATAACCAGAGTAACAAAGTGAGACAGAAGAAAATAACAAAAATAAGAACAGAAATTAATGGTGCGTGTTAGTCGCTCAGTCATGCCCGACTCTTTGCGACCCCATGGACTGCAATCCACCATGTTCCTCTGTCCACGAGATTTTCTAGGCAAGGATACTGGTGTGGGTTGTCATAGGGGATCCTCCCAACCCAGGGATCGAACCTGGGTCTCCTGCACTGCAGGCAAACTCTTTACTGACTGAGCTACAAGGGAAATTAATGGTATTGAACCTAAAGTAACTTATTGAAAAGCCCAAGAATGGTAAAAGCTGGTTTGTTACAATAAATCAGATTGATATGCCTCGTGCAGAGGTAAGCATGAGCAAAAATGTGGAAAAGCAAAAAGCTATTTTAAGTAAAATAGTGTTGTCACTGTTATTGTTGCAGGAAGGCGGACCCCTTCCAGGGCCCCAAACTGGGCTCTTGTCTAACACTCGGAAGTGAATTGTCCAAGGAGACACATGTGCTGACAAAGCAAGAGATTTTATGGGAAAGGGCACCCGGGTGGAGAGTAGGAGGGTAAGGGAACCCAGGAGAGCTGCTCTGCCCTGTGGCTCGCAGTCTCGGGTTTTATGGTGATAGGAGTAGTTTCCAGGTGGTCTTTGGCCAATCTTTCTAATTCAGAGTCCTTTCCTGATGGCGCACGCATCTCTCAGCCAAGACGAATGCTAGCGAGAGGGATTCTGGGAAGTGGACGGACACACCGTGTCTCCTTTCGGCCTTTCCCGAGCTCTTCCGGTTGGTGGTGGCTTATTAGTTCCCTATTCCTTATCAGGATCTCCTGTCATAAAACAACTCATGCAAATGGTTACTATGGTGCCTGGCCAGGGTGGGCGGTTTCAATCAGTGTGCTTCCCCTAACATTACAGGGATAGAAAGTTAGGCTTACAGAATAGAACACAGAGCCCTGGGAGAGACCCATGTGTGTATGAAACAGAAGTAGCACAAGGCAGGGGTGAAGATAAGACTACCCACAGTGATGCTGCGGTAATTGACTGACTGTCTGGATCTCAGAAACTGAGATTCCTACCTTACAGCATACTCAAAAATGAATTCCAGATCAATGAAAGACCCAACTATGAAAAGCAAAATTTAAACCATTTTTAAACCATGGAGAATCTGCTTTTGACCCTGGAATAGTAGTAGAGTTCTTGACATTAATCACAAAGTGAAATCCATATAGAAAAAAAAAAATCGCAAGTCAGCTTATATAAAAGGAAAAGTTTCTGAATGATAAAAGACACATTAAGCAAAATTTAAAAAAATGAAGCTGAGAAAATATTTATAATTCACATACCTGACAAAAGATTAGTATCTAGGATATATTAAGAATTTCTACAAAACATCAAAAGTAATATCCAAATACAAAAATAAGCAAAGAATATGAACAGGCAGTTCTCAAAGGAACACATGGGAATCACCATTTATACATATTAAAATGTTTCATCTCATTAATATTAACGCTATATCAGATACATTTCACACTCATCAAATTTCCAAATTAAAATATCTGATAAAGTCAAGTATGGGCCAGAATATAAGGAAATGGGAACACTTGTAAATTGAAACCAATGTTGTTGATTATTGCTCTTTAGGAAATCTCTGGTAAATGTGGAAATACATAAACTTCTAGACCCCAGCAGTTCCTCTCAGAGATTTAGCACAGAACAAGACACTTCCCATGAGACAGTACAAATGTGTTCATGGCAGCATTGTTGATAGTCTGTAAACCAAAAATGATAACTTCTGACAGATCTGTACGTTGGGATACGATGTGAGTGGTTAACATAAACGAATTAGATCTAGTATCTAGTTGTAAGGAAAACGTAACGTTCAATGAAGATAAAAACAAAACTGCGTAAGTTACCGCACGTAGTATACCATTACATAATTTTTAAAATTCAAAACAAACACATTTTTATATATGTATGTATACATAAGAGTCAAAAGTCTGAAAATGCAGTGAGAAGGGTACCCCTCAGGCACAGTTAGCCTGGTGTCAGGTAAGGCTTCCTGGGAGTGGGGAGGTATTTTTCCCAGTTTCTTAAATTATGCATGAGTACTCAATAGCTTCAGTCATGTCCAATTCTTCGTAACCCTGTAGACTGCAGCCAGCCAGGCTCCTTTCTCCGTGGGATTCTCTAGGCAAGAATACTGGAGTGGGTTGCCATGCCCTCCTCCAGAGGTTCTTAAATTACACTTATGTCTTTATAATATGATGTAATGAAATGTGACATAAGAAATTCATGTGTATTGTAATAAAGTGCTCTGTTACATAATAATATCCGATCTCATTAATCGGTGTTTACAGTGCTAATTTCTTAAAGATCTAAATTCTCTGACCTCAAACCACTTAAAGCCTCACGATGGCATATATCAGAATGATTTCCAAAAGACACAATAGCCTTAACCAGAAGCAGAAGCTTTGACAAGCTGTCATGTCGCTGCAACATTTTCTCCACCGAAAGGGAAGGGAACTAACCATTGTTAGAGTAAGTACCCCTTTTTGGAAATATAATCATGTCGAAAACCTTCTTTAGATTTTTCCCAAACCTGAGTCTCATACATGTGCAAAGATGCCAGCTGAAGGCTGCTGAATGTTCTCGAATCCTGCGACCCTTCCTTTCTGGAATTCCTCTCAAGAACACGTGTGAGAATTCTGACCATGTTTGTCCAGCCACCACGGTACTGGAAGAATGTCTCTGTCTTAAACCCATGTCCGTCCTGCTGGTAGCAGCAGCCCGATTGCAGTGTCCTTGGCGTGGAGCACACGACAAAGGGTCTCTCTCTGCTTTCCTTTGTTTATTAAGGGGACGGCTCTGCTGACTGTAGATCAGAGAAGATGGGAAGATTTGAAGAGTCGACTGAAGATAGCACAGCCTCTTCATCTGCCACCTCGCCCGGGTATCAAAGATGCTCTGATTTTATTCATGTTGGGCACTAGTGTTCATGATTCCCCAGGAGTCTAAGATTTCAATTAAAATAATAATCGCGAGGTCACTAGGCGGTTCTGCATAAGTTAACATAGAAGACAGGCTCCAAACTACAGATCTCTCCGTAGGCTATTAAAATCAACCACCCAAAGGCCATGCTTCAGTGCTCTCAGGATAAGCCTTAATGAAAAAATGAATTTTTAAATAAAATATATTTGTGCTTGCCTTTTAAACACGTGAGTGAAATGTATTAAACTGACAGAAATTGAATGATGCGCTTCTCCTTCCAATACAGACGGCTTCATGCACCGTCGTTTTAAATATTCAGACCCAGCCATTCCTGAAAAACACTTTACAAGAGATTGAACTGTAGGAGGGAAAAAAAAAATGTAATGGGTTTTAAGATGAGCATTAAAGAAAAAATGAAAGGCAAGAATGTAAATGTGACCTATGTCTAAAAGGCCCTTGCCTAAACCTTTCTGTTTCAGATAATGATGGTTTTAGAGCTAAGATGTACGACATAACCCAGCATCCATTTTTTAAGAGGACAATCGCATTACTGGTCCTGGCTCAGTCGGTGTTGCTGTCCGTCAAGGTACTTTATTGCACCCCTAAAGGCCCTGGGAGTGAAATTGTTTACTCATCGGTGGGTCCAAGAACATTTCAGGCAGCCATGTCCAGTTACAGTCTGTGTTTATAAAAAGTTAAAATTCGCAGTTGTGTGCAGACGGGAGGGGAAGGGGCGAGTATTCCCGTGTTGGTGGATGCGGACGCAGACCTGCGTGCTGTTTCTGTTCCAGTGGGACGTCGAGGACCCGGTGACTGTCCCTCTGGCCACCATGTCAGTCGTCTTCACGTTCATCTTTGTTCTGGAGGTACAGTCCTGGGTCAGCGGGAGCCGGGGTCCACAGCGCACCTTCTCAACAGTCTCCCCCTTCAGGGGCACTTCCTTTCTGCTGTGTGCTCCCTGGCTTTTGAAGTCCTCTTGGGGGAAGGGAGGGAACGTCATGCTCTTAGAATATTTCCTTCTTAGGCTGTTCTAACTTGAACAAACGCTTCACTTTATATTTCCATTTTTTTCTAACTACAAGAATTGCTGACTGCTGTTGATTGTTGTATCTGAACGTCAGCTTGTCTAGTTAGGTGAGTTCCAATAATTACAGTGAACGGCACAAACCACCATCATTCAGGGACTCAAAGTGCAATGTGGTGGCAAAGGGAGTTGGCCCAGGCAAGATTATTTGAATACATGGCCCACATCACATCAGTTTCCAGGCCAGTCCTCTTTGAAAAACAAGCAGATTTTTTTTTCACCCTGTATCGATTGATGTTTCCCAAAATCTATGGCCTTTTACTTGAGGAAGAAAAATGTTCTGCTATCAGAACTAGTCATAAAAGAAGGAGAAAAGAGTGTGGAGAATATAGATTTGCATATATATGTGTGTATTTTTATATATATTTGTTGTTGTTATTTAGCCACTAAGTTGTGTCCAACTCTTTGCAACTCCATACCCTGTAGCCTGCCAGGCCCCTCTGTCCATGGAATTCCCCAGACAAGAATACGGAAGTGGGTTGCCTCTTCCTTCTCCAGGGGATCTTCCTAACTCAGGGATGAAACCTTGGCAGGTGGATACTTTACCACTGAGCCACCAGGGGAACCTGTTTATATATAAACACACAGACACATACATACCCAGACGCATCAGTAATAAAGACTTCTCTTTGGTTTCTACATCCTTTAAAATATAATGTGCTTCAAGTTAGTACATTTAAATATGTGCTGCTGAACACTTAGCCTCAGCTCACCGTCTTCATTGCTTTTCCCCAGGTTACGATGAAGATCATAGCAATGTCACCTGCTGGCTTCTGGCAAAGCAGAAGAAATCGGTACGATCTGCTGGTGACGTCACTGGGTGTTGTCTGGGTGGTCCTTCACTTTGCCCTCCTGGTAAGTACATCACCGAAGTTCATTTTAGTCGGTAATTTCAGTTCAGGTAATCCTGTTTCCAGTCCCATTTCTATTCAGACCTTGCTTTAGGACGGGATTTCTGTGCTCAGAAAGATACTGGGTGTCCTCAGAACAGTTGTTACCTTCAGCGTCAGGGGCTGTGCCAAGCCCAGGTGTGCTCTGAGTCACCCAGACTCATTTCCTTACATGACAGATGGTTCAGAGCGTTAAAGAGCTGCAAGTCACTATGCCAAGAATTGAGAATGTCATGGCAAGACAAAGACAGTACTGCTGTCAAGAACCTCACAGCCTGGAACTTCAGGCCTGTATTCATCAAATGCTACAGTCAATGATAATCACAGCTACAGTGAGGGCAATGGGGAGACCTGTGTCCCTGTGATGACACAGGGCAGGGCATGCCGACTTTGTCAGAGAGATTCTGGAAGGCATCCCCCCAGGGAGTGATGACTGGGTTCAGCCTGTATGGTGAAGGTAGAACATTCCAGGCAGCTTCCCCTATGATGGGAGAGTTCAGCAGTTTAGACAATGTGACGGGGTCGAAGTGGCCAGGGGAACGTGGCACCAGATCTGGTTGGGTGAGAAGGCATCAGGACTTGTAATACAGAGTGAAGTAAGTCAGAAGGAGAAAAGCAAACATTGTTTTTTTTTAATATATATATATATATATATGTATATGTATATATATGAAAGTTATGGCCAACCTAGACAGCATACTAAAAAGCAGAGACATTACTTTGCCAACAAAGGTCCATTCAGTCAAAGCTATGGTTTTTCCCATAGTCGTGTATGCATGTAAGAGTTGGACTATAAATAAAGCTGAGCTCCGAAGAATTGATGCTTTTGAACTGTGGTGTTGGAGAAGGCACTTGAGAGTCCCTTGAACTGCAAGGAGATCCAACCAGTCAATCCTAAAAGGAGATCAGTCCTGGGTGTTCACTGGAAGGACTGATGCTATAGCTGAAACTCCAATACTTTGGCCACCTATTGCAAAGAACTGACTCATTTGAAAAGACCTTGATGCTGGGAAAGATTGAGGGCAGGAGGAGAGGGGGACGACAGAGAATGAGATGGTTGGATCCCATCACCAACTCAATGGACATGAGTTTGAGTGAACTCCGGGAGTTGGTGATGGACAGGGAGGCCTGGCGTGCTGCAGTCCATGGATCACAAAGAATCAGACATGACTGAGTGACTGAACTGAACTTAACTGATATATATGAAATCTAGAAAGATGGTANGACATGAGTTTGAGTGAACTCCGGGAGTTGGTGATGGACAGGGAGGCCTGGCGTGCTGCAGTCCATGGATCACAAAGAATCAGACATGACTGAGTGACTGAACTGAACTTAACTGATATATATGAAATCTAGAAAGATGGTACTGATGAACCTGCTTTCAGGGCAGGAATAGAGAGGCGGAGAACAGACTTATGGACACAAGGTGGGAAAGGGAGGGGAGGTGAGAGGAGCACTGACATAAATCCACTCCCACGCATGACGCTTCTCCACTTCGCAGCACGGGGAGCTCAGCGTGGCGCTCTGTGATGACCCAGAGGGATGCCATGGCGGAGACAGAGGGGTACCCAGGAGGGAGGGGATATATGCATACACATAGCTGATTAAAGTTATTGTACCTCAGAAATTAATGCAACATTGTAAACCAATTATACTCCAATAAATAAAGCTAGTTAAAAAATAAAATGAAAAAAATGTGTCAGACCTCTCGGACCTTATAGTTCAGGTAAAGAATTGGGTCCTCATCCTGGGAGCATGGGGTGTCTTCACTTCCAGAATGCAAAGAAAGAAGGTATCTACACTAGGCTCTGAGCTCACACAGCAAGAAGGAGCAGCAAAGTCCATGCTTGTCTCTTTATCCAGACAAATTGTAGCCAGAAGCTACTTGGTCCAAGCAGGACGGTGAGTAAGTGTCCTAATTCTGGATGTCCTCAAAGAGAATATCTCATACCTGCAAGACCAGCTCACCCTTCTGCCTGACTGCTCCTGCCCTTCTCTGAGAACCTGTGATCCTGAAAGAACGTTCCTGCTCCGCTCTGTTCTGCAGTGGACTGTTGTGAAGGAAGGTGCAGTCCTTGTTCCCATCCCGAGATGCTCCTGTGCAGACTCATTCATTTCCTTGTTGTTGTTGTCAGGCGCCAAGTCATGTCCGACTCTGTGACCCCATGGACCGCGGCTCGCCCGGCTTCCCTGTCCCTCACCATCTCTCGGAGTTTTTCGAAGTTCAAGTCCATTGAATCGGCGATCCATCCAACCATCTCATCCTCTGTTGCCCTCTTCTTCTGCCTTCAGTCTTTCCCAGCATCAGGGTCTTTTCTAATGATTTGACTGTTGCATCAAGTGGCCAAAGTATTGGAGCTTCAATTTCATTTCCTTGCCCCTCACCAAGGAGCTTCCCTTGCCGGGGACCCACCTGTGATGGGCGTCATTTTAAGCAAAGTTCCCCGGGGAATAATCAAGCTTTGGCATCAGCTTAATGCCACCATTGTCATTGCAGTTGTAGCCAGTGGCTTTGTTCTCAGATGAAGCTCTCTTCGTCATGGACCACACAGACTCATCTCTTGCTGCCAATCACATGCTTGAAGGAAGAGCTGGGTGTGTTTCTGAGAGGGAGGGGACTTCTCTGAAATCAGCTTAGACTAACATGGATGTGGCCGACTGGTCTCCAGAGGAGACCTGCACAGAGAAGGAAGCTGGAGCTGATAGCTGGAGCTGATCCCACAGTCTCTTTCTGCACCAGCACCCGCTCTGGTTGGAAGAAGCAGCCGGGATCCCTTTATCTGCTGTCTCCCTCGACTTCTTCCTGTTGTATTGTTATCCTAGGAACTTCCCGCCCCTCCAAGGATCTGGTCACTATTTTATCAATGCGTAAAATAAGTTTTAAAATACAGAGTTCAGCTGAGCAACACAGAGATGAAAGTTCCATTTAAGGTTTGATTTTATAGCTAATACTTATTCATGAGTTTTGGCGGTGACCTTTTCAGCACCTTCTTAAGATAAATTTCTTAAGAGGAATTTTCACATTTTATTAAGCTCATTATTCAGTAGACTTCACAGGAGGCTTAAAATGAAAAGTGGGACTGTAACAAGATCTTTCGTGCAAATTACGAGGGGCTCTCCATTTAAATTGCAGAACGCGTACACCTACATGATGGGAGCGTGTGTGATTGTCTTCCGGTTTTTCTCCATCTGCGGGAAGCATGTGAGTACCTTGTGAAGATGCTGTCAAAGGTCACATGTACACCGAAGGAAGGAGAATGACTAGCTGGCTGAGGCTGCCCTTCTGGGTCTCCAGGGCTGCAGCTCACAAATTCCTAGACACCATAAGTCAAAATGAGCAAATAATGAAATGAATCGGTTGCTTAGTTATCTTGTGATCTGTTTCCTGACATTTGTGTTGTTTTATTTATTCTGCTAATTTGCTAAGTGAACTCAGTCATCATTTAAAGATAACATATCAAGCATGAAAGCAAAAACTAATGGTCTTTCTCAATGCTTCTTTCTTTTTATCGTTTTTATTTTTCATAGAGGTAAGTCATTTGGGGGTTCTTCCTGGGTGGGGCTGGTGGTAAAGAACACATCTGCCAATGCAGGAGACCTGAGAGATGCAGGTTCAATCCCTGGGTCGGGAAGATCCCCGGGAGGAGGATATGTCAACCCATTCCAGTATTCTTGCCTAAAGAATCCCACAGACAGAGGAGCCTGGTGGGCTACAGTCCATGGGGTCACAAAGAGTCAGACATGACTGAAGTGACTTAGCACACACACAAGTCACTTTCAGTGAAAAGAAGGAGAATCTTCAACAAACCATGATCCCGTGATTCCAGATTTGGTGATATCCTTGTTAATGCTCAACACATTACACGTGTATTTTTCATGTTTAAGGCACGGTTTCCTTTCTTGTTACTCACTTTATTTCATATATAGTCCATATTTCCACATGATCAATGTATTTTTTTATTTGATGGTTATTTGGTATTTTACCATTGTTCAGGTTTTGTTTTTGTGAATGTCTATTTGTGTTAAAATCCTGGGTCTACTTGCTTTCAGCCAAAAATATACAGAAGGCATCACAGAGAATCAGTGAGCAAGAGAGGAGAAAAATGGGAGGCTAAAAATATTGGGGTGGAACTTTCATTAATTCGGCTGAAGTTTGAGATACAAGTAGAATTTCTCTATGTCAAATGATTTTAATAATATTAAAATTTAATACTAAATAGCAAGCAACTTCCAATGTTGTTGTTCAGTCGCTAAGTTGTGTCTGACTCTTTGCGACCCCATGGACTGTGGCCCACCAGGCCCCTCTCTCCATGGGATTTCCCAGGCAAGAAGACTGCAGTGGGTTTCCTTCTCCAGGAGATCTTCTCGGTTTCTTTACCACTGAGCAAGCAACTTTCCAATGATATCCTTGTAAATCACTTTTGTGTCAGACAGCTTAAATGGTATGTCCTTCCCAAGATGGCTTATGAATTGAATATTCCCTGTTTCTCTCTCTTTCTTTTTCTCTCTTTCCCCACCCCCACCCTCAAATCCTTCCTCTCCATTCAGGTAACACTGAAGATGCTTCTCCTGACGGTGGTCGTCAGCATGTATAAAAGTTTCTTTATCATTGTGGGCATGTTCCTATTGCTGCTGTGTTATGCTTTTGCTGGAGTGGTCTTATTTGGTACTGTGAAATATGGAGAAAACATTAACAGGTTGGTATATATTTTATCTTTGTATTCAAATAGTAAACTCTTTTAGTAATGAAATCATGAGTAAATATGTACATGTTTTAAACAAAGATGGGGAAGCAATTATTTGAAAATTAAAACAGAGTAAAATGACCAAATTTTAAATAATGTTTTTCTCATTGAAAACAGTATGCATGCTTACTTTAGAAACTTTAGAAAATTCAGAAATAAAGGAAAACAAAAAGAACCCATAATTCCATCCCCATGCAGAAATAACCACTTCTAATGCCTGGTGAATTCCAGCAATTTTTCTATCCACATACTGCCAGAAGTGATATATTATTTCTTTTAAACAATTTTGAGATAGCTCTGGGTTTTTTTCCTTTTTATAAGACAAGCATTGTAAGTTAGGACCCATAAATGATTATTATACATGAAAAGCATTTTTCAAAGATTGTCTTAAATTTCATGGAACTGTATCAGAGTATTTCCTAACAGAAAAAAAATTAAATATATCATGTTGCAGAGACTACTTATTTAATACCTTGTGGTTACATCTTTTTTAGCATAATCCTTGTAAAAGAAGGAATCAGTTTTAATTGTCAAAGCTTGCGTTCCCAGTCATTCAAGATAAATGGCAATAAATTGTTGGCGCTGTGGGTTGAGCTATTGAGATAGCTCTACTTGGAGGCAAGTATAAATAACAAACAAATAAGAGGCTGTAACCTTTGGAAATGGTAACTTAGCAACCAAATTTGCTCCAAAATCCACCTGTTTTGATGGTGACAACCCTTGCTACTTCATGACAAACCATATCACTCATATTGTTCATTTGTTTGTTTTTCCTTAAATTAGACATGCAAACTTTTCTTCAGCTGGCAAAGCTATTACTGTACTGTTCCGAATTGTCACAGGAGAAGACTGGAATAAGATTATGCACGACTGTATGGTAAATGTCTCTTCATCACTAACAATGCCTAGACTTAGAAGCAGATGAAACTCTTTGGTGATATAATGGCACCATCATTCTTGTAGTGTCAAGACTGTATACGAAACACATATCCTGGCTCTTTCATCCATAAAGCTGCATCCTCTTAAATTACAGTATATACACATACAAGAAAGGTATCCAGTGAACCCAACTCAAGCTATTGTAGTTCCATTCAACAAACTTGCATCATTTGCGCATTGTTGGGTCCCTCCCGTCTTTGACATTCTGGCAGTCAAGTTCAAAGAGGAGATCCGATTCTTTGATTTAATTTCTTCAGCAGATGCTCGCTAGGCCCCTGTTTTTGTGCTGGCCCCTGTACCAGGTGCCAGGGCTTCAGCGAGTCCAAGGCATTCTCGAGCAGCTTCTATCAGGGGTTCCGAGCCATCCTCTTCCCCAGGTGTCCTCGCTTCTAGGGGCTAAGTCTGCACCATCCTCAGCTCTCAGTTCAAAGCCAGTTCCTTCAGGAACCCTGCCTGACACTTAAGACTGCGGTTCTGTGTCCTCCCGGTGTTCTGTATTTCTTCTTGGCTGTGTGTCGCACAACCGCAGTGAGTTATCAGCTTGATTGGTTCATTTCATCTCCCTCTCACCCTCCAGACCAACTGACAAAAGAAATTTCTGCAAACGTGGTGGTTCAGCTCACACAAACCAGCCCTGTGTGGTTACTGAGCCTCCGAGGTGTGACTGCTGCAACCGAGGAATCGAGTTTTCGATCGTATTTTAATTGTATTGACTGCTAATGAACATAACTTTGAATTTGGATAGCCCATGGAGTGGGCTTTCCTGGTGGCTCAGATGGTAGAGAATCTGCCTCTCAATGTGGGAGATCGATCCCTGGGTCGGGGAGATAGCCTGAAGGAGAAAATGGCAACCCCGTCTAGCATTCTTGCCTGGAGAATCCCCTGGACCGAGGAGCCCTGAGGGCTGCAGTCCATGGGGTCACAAAAGAGTCGGGCTCGGCTGAGCGACTGACACTGTCACTGATGTGGAGTTGGTGGCTACCGGGTGGACCGCAAGACTCTAGACTGTCAGCAGCAGGGAGGATGATGTCTCATAGTGATGCTCCAAGAATTAGGATTCTGGCTTTTTCTTACATAATCTGAATGTGAATTTGCTGTGTAGCGCAAATTTTCCCAAATCTTAAGCCATTACTGAAGTCAGAGAATTTTTTAAAACGCCTGTTTTTGTGACTTTCTGCATTTTGCATCACGGCTACTGACTCTTGGGAGCTAGTGGAGGTGGCAGAAAGTGTCTCTTGGGAGAAACGACTTCATTTTTGTTGTGCTTCTCAATTGGCAATGAACTTGGGATTCTGCAAGACCAAAAGCATGGCATAAATGAAATATTCTTTTTGATTTTGACCACAGATGGTGTACCCAGTGTATGGGGCTCTGAGAGATCACTTTGAAGTTAATTATATTTTATATTGTTAGGAATACATTCACAGTTACAGTAAGATAAGGGGAATTTATATTCTCCTCTGTTCTCACCCTGGCCCCTGCCTCTTCCCTGCTGTGGCCCCACAGGTCCAGCCCCCCTTTTGTACTCCCGATGAATTTACATACTGGGCAACAGACTGTGGAAATTATGCCGGGGCACTTATGTATTTCTGTTCATTTTATGTCATCATTGCCTACATCATGCTAAATCTGCTTGTAGGTAAGTGATGCTCGTTGAATATTTTTTCAATCTCTTTAAACTCAGGTTGTTAGATAATTATGTACAATTTCCAAGTAATTATCCCAGGTTGCTTGGGGTGGGTGTTTTATGGTATTAATTATAAATTGTTGCCTCTTGGTCCAGAAACTGAAAAGACCTTTGAAAGGCACATAAATGACAGTTGATTGCAATTTCAAGAGTTGTCCTATTTATTATGTCCATTAATTTCAAAAGCTCTTCTCATGGGTTCAGTTGAACAAATATCAGAAAAGGCTACCTTTGCCACCTTGAAATATCACAATTATGTTTTCAAAGGATGTACGTTGTCCACGCAGCTGTGGGGCCACCAGAACTCAATCTGACCTTTAAAAAGTGCCCTGGAACTCTCAACGAAGAGTTTGAGCCAGCTGGCGTGAGCAGCTATAGACACAGAATGCATGTTTATGCTCATGACCCTCATGTTTTGGAAAGGCAGGAGCTGGATGAATAGCCTGATCCAAGTGTAAAACATGCCAACTTGGAAACCGTACTAAAAACCCTTTAAAATTCTGGCTTATAATGTAGGTGATAAAGTTCATTATTTATAATCGATGTTTTACTTTTTGGAAAAAATGACAGATTAGCATAACTGCCTAACATCCTCATTTTTCTTTTCCTTTTTTTTTTTTAGCCATAATTGTGGAGAATTTCTCCTTGTTTTATTCCACTGAGGAGGACCAGCTTTTAAGTTACAATGATCTTCGCCACTTTCAAATCATATGGAACNTTAGCATAACTGCCTAACATCCTCATTTTTCTTTTCCTTTTTTTTTTTTAGCCATAATTGTGGAGAATTTCTCCTTGTTTTATTCCACTGAGGAGGACCAGCTTTTAAGTTACAATGATCTTCGCCACTTTCAAATCATATGGAACATGGTGGATGATAAAAGAGAGGTGAGAGAATCGATTATTGTCTCATGCCCCATCCCAAAGACATTTACTGCCTTATTGCAAACTTTTCAGTGGTTTTGTGGTTGACAGTTGACATGTATTGAATTTGGATCGAACGGCCATTGCTAATTGCAGAAAGCTGTCATTGACAATTTAGAAGGAAGCGCTAGGAGGGGAGAGGGAAGGAGGAGCTACCCGTCCTGTTCTTTCCGACCATGAGTGTCCTCTCCTTCCAACATTCGGAAGGTCAGCAAGGAGAAGAAATTAAGGGAGTTCTAAAGAGGCCACCCTGGGCTAAGGGCAGGATGGGGTGAGGGTCACATCACGATAGAGATCTGTAAGGCAGATTCAAACAGCAATTCTGATTAGAAGTGCAAAGGAGTTATTTAAGTGGTTTCTGAAAGTTACCATTTTGGACTTTACCATTTGGATGTTTTCATCATAAATCTTATCCA
>SJYV01054331.1:553695-585761 GCA_006410875.1 Neotragus pygmaeus
TCTGCCATAAGGGTGGTGTTATCTGCATATCTGAGGTTATTGATATTTCTCCCGGCAATCTTGATTCCAGCTTGTGCTTCTTCCAGTCCAGCGTTTCTCATGATGTACTCTGCATATAAGTTGAACAAGCAGGGTGACAATATACAGCCTTGATGTACTCCTTTTCCTATTTGGAACCAGTCTGTTGTTCCATGTCCAGTTCTAACTGTTGCTTCCTGACCTGCATACAGGTTTCTCAAGAGGCAGGTTAGGTGGTCTGGTATTCCCATCTCTTTCAGAATTTTCCACAGTTTATTGTGATCCACACAGTCAAAGGCTTTGGCATAGTCAATAAAGCAGAAATAGATGTGTTTCTGGAACTCTTTTGCTTTTTCCATGATCCAGCGGAAGTTGGCAATTTGATCTCTGGTTCCTCTGCCTTTTCTAAAACCAGCTTGAACTTCAGGGAATTCACGGTTCACGTATTGCTGAAGCCTGGCTTGGAGAATTTCGGGCATTACTTTACTAGCTCAGGGTAAGTCAAAGTTCAAGGGTCTGGGGTAAGGAGGTCAGAGGAAAGTTTGACCTAGTCAAGATAGCAGATAATTTTTCTTAAACAGTCAAATAGCTAACCACTTATGAGCCAAGTCAGATGGTCTGACATAGTCACAGGAAACAAATCACGTCGGAGTTATTATTTAGTCACTAAGTCGTGTCCCACTCTTTGTGATCCCATGGACTGTAGCCCACCAGGCTCCTCTGTCCATGGGATTCTCCAGGCAAGAATACTGGAGCAGGTTGCCATGTCCTTCTCCAGGAGATCTTCCTGACCCAGGGATCAAACCCTTGTCTCTTGCATCTCCTGCCTTGGCAGGTGGATTCCTTACCACCGAGGCACCAGAGAAGTCTGTCCTATCCAAGTTGTGGGGAAGGATGGTTCTCTGCAGGAAGCAATTTTCTAGAGCAAGTGGGGAGAGGGTGCTGTAGGGGCAGGGGGGGGGGGGGGGGTGTCCTGGCATCCTGCTTCCCCGGAGCACACGGCAGGCTTCCCATGAGTCACCCCACCTCTCACACCCTCTCCTTTCTCTTCTGTACAATGAGATCCCAATGATACCTGCTCATATATGTATCCTGTATGGATGATCCTGAGAGTTGCACAACCATGTGAAAGAACCTGGGACCACTGAACTCTATAGTGAAGTATGATTAAAAATAGTTATGTTTTATATTAAGTTATTGACACCTCCTTCACCTGCCTCTGCCTGAGACCATGAGAGTCATGGGAGATGTTTGTGAGCCTGAAAGCTCATAAGCACACATGAAAGGACCCTGATGCTGAGCTTTTCATTAGAAAAGACCCTGATGCTGGGAAAGATTGAGAGCAGGAGGAGACGGGACGACAGAGGACAAGAACGGTTGGATGGCATCACTGACTTGATGGACATGAGTCTGAGTAAGCTCTGGGAGTTGGTGATGGACAGGGAGGCTCGGCATGCTACAGTCCACGGGGTCGCAAAGAGTCAGACACGACTGAGTGACTGAACAAGAGCAACACGCGCATGTGAACGGTGTGGGTTCTTACCAGCTCTGGTAAAGGGCCAGCAGCTCTGTTCACAATAGGTTTCAGAGATCACCCTCACCGACATTAAACCTCCTTTCTTCACAAAATTGCCTTTCTTCAGGGCCAGAAGTACGAGCTGGCTGTGTGGGTGGCGAGGTGGGTGGGGGAACATGCCCTCAGCCCCTCAAGAAACCTCAAGACGCACAGGTTCCCCCTAGCCCGTTCCCAGCCTCTAAGCCATCTCACAGAAGGCACCATCTGATGTGCAGTGATAGATGAGGCAAGCACTGTGAGTCGTTCTCTGAGATCAGAGATCTTGAATCTCTTTCCTCTCAAGGTTTCTGGTTTCTCCCATCAGAACTTCGGACCATTGTCCTCCAGAGGCCGGAGCCAGGCCAAGCTGCAGCAGCAGGTGTCAGGCCCGGCTGTCTGGAAAGTGTGAATAACGCTGCGGTCAGCAGGCCAGATGGAGACCCCTGGGGAGCAAAGCTTTCTCTAAAATGCAACGAAGAAAAATCGATGTGCTGGGAAGAGAGGGGGTGAGGGGGAGAATCTATAGGAAAGGGAAATGAGTGATATGCAAGGCAATTTGAACATTTTCCCCCTCAAGCAATTGACTCGATAGAGGGTGAAACCTAACAAACTCTGGTTAGAAAGGCAGTCTGAGCGAGGGCACCAGCTGGTTCTTGTATCGACTGGCCGGGGCTCACAGCCCATTGCTGCTATCTGGGTCTGTTTTTTGTTTGTTTCTGGGTTGGGGTTTTTTGTGGTTTTTTTGTTTTTTTTTTCGATTGATGAGTGTAGAGCTCACTTGAATTTTCCTCCACACGGGATATCAAGTTTAGATTCAGAACGAGTGCTATGTTGGCTTATTAACACTTCTCCCTGCTATGAAGAAAGCCCAAATAAAAATGACGGGTTTTGCATTCGATTTCATGAATGAATACCCCAAACTGTTTTCCAACAGATTCGTGAGCCCCAATTTATAAGCCTCAGAAGCAGTTTCATTAGAAATATTCTAGAGAGAAGATCCATTTTATGCATTGGGGGATCTTTATTTATTTATTTGGCTGCGATGGGCCTTAGTTGCCTCGAGCGGGATCTTTCCTTGGGGTACATGGGCTCTCTAGTCATGGCCTGAGGGCTCAGTAGTTACAGCACGTGGGCTTAGTTGCTCCACCCCAAGTGGGGCCTTAGTTCTAGGCAGATTCTTAACCACTGGACCACCAGGGAAGTCCCTATGCATTTGTTTAAATGACTGTGATGGAGACACAAAATACCTTCCCTCAGTGATCAAGTCTAGAATATTAAGTTTAGAATAATAATCCACCTTAATCTTGTTATTGATGGAGTGGACCATCTCTTCATTAGCTTAGCATGTGTTAACTGCTAGGCATGGATACATGTACTTTGAGATAATGACATCAGCATCATTACTTGTCTCATGGGTTACTTAGCACTATGGCCCACCTTCTGTTTTTCCATCAACATCAGCATTCTTTTTATATCTGCTTCTCCCTCAAATACGTGACTGGAAAAGACCAGATTCTCTCAAACCAATATGAAGAGTTCAAAATAATGGACTTAACTTCTCTAGCCTTTCCTTTACTTTCTCCTTGTTTTTCTGCTTATGAGACCACAGTGGACCGAGGAAATGATACACAGATAGTGCTTTCTGTCAAATATGCTAGAAATATTCTCTTAGGAAAGACTGCATTGAAAATGACAGATTGCATGTTGATTGTTGCTACCAACATTTGCTATTAAAATAACCCCATCTCATGAAAAAACAAGGGTTAAACCTCCTACTAAACAGAAGCAATGAAAGAGCTCCTTGTTTATAATCTGTGTGTGTTTATCATTCCACATCTCTTCAAATTATCTGTATAATGTCAAAAGCAATGTCAAAAGTTGGCCAAAGGAAAAATGTAATTTCTCTTTGATGTATTTGCTCACCAAACAGGAGCCCTTGGGGTTAACCTTTTTCTTGCCTTCACTGATCCTCCAAGACCTAAAGGCTTTTAGTAGAACTGACCTGACTAAGGCCTAATTCTTTTTATAATCTGTCATTTAGACCTTAGACTGCATCCCAGATTGTAACAGATCTCCTTGCATCTATAAATAATGACAAGGAAACAGGCCCAAGATATTATTGAATTTTTAGCCTATTTCCATCTGAATAAACAATTGGCCATTCTTTTTATTTTAATTTTTCAGCTTTACTGTGTGGCATGTGGAATCTTAGTTTCCCCAACCAGGGATTGAACCCATGTCCCTTGCAGTGGAAACACAGGGTTTTAAACACTGGACCGCCAAGGAAAGTCCTGGTTATTCTTTACACATAAAATGATTGTCAGTATAAGGATAATTTCTCAGTAGTTACAACTTTTGCCCCAGGAGGAAAGGGGGCGAAATGATTAAATTATTTGGGGAATCAGGTGAGAACCATCCCATATGTCAGCAACCTACTTGGCCAGACCAGGAAAACCCTAACCAGAAGCCATCATTCTGGTTTCTCAAAGAATCTTGACGCTTTCTACTTGTAGGGACATTCTTTCAGGCCACATAGTTTTTTGGTTGGGAGTTTGGGGTTTTCTGCATTAGAAACAAGGAAATGAACAGAAGGATAGTGACTGGTAGGAGGCTGTTTCTATGATCTCTTCTTAAGCTTTCTCTGAGGAGGGACTAATTCCAAATCACAAAGTTGAGACAAACCCACCCTGTTTGCCAAAAGCCTGTCATTTCTCAAAAATAATTACTTGACTGACTTGCAATTTCCATAAAAAGTTTCACTTCACAAACTTGTTGTTCTCTAGATTACATTTTAAAATTCATTGACTATCTGCTTTATGGACAGTAATTTTTAAGACTTGGATAGAGTATTTCTCTGCATTTGGGCAGAATTTGTGTTCCAATTAACATAACAGGTGGGCCCATTTTTCTGTACATGCCTGCTGCAGTATTCAAATATTTGCACCTAGTATCCCAGTAGATTTATTTCCCAAATAGATAACAAGAATGATCTAAACAAGAAATTAGGAAATTGGGATGATGTAAAGGGGAAAGCATGGGATTTGAACTCAGGAGAACTGTTCTTTGGTTCTTAATTTGCTATTTTCTGTCTATAACATCTTGAACAAATAGTTAAATATCCCCAATCCCCAGTATCCTCCCTAAAAGGGAATAGAAATACCTCATTAGGAATTTCTAATGAGGCTAAACAATACAATAAATGTGAAAGCACGTGGATAACAATAAAGTTCTTATTATTACCACTGAGAGGCACGTTAAGAAAATAGTTACTGTGAGGTTTGGATTCAGATAAACCTAGATTCAAAATCTTGCTCTAAGCCTGACTTGTAAACTGTGTGGTCTAGGGCACGTGGCAGGAAGACGCCTTAAGTGGCCCCCGGCTCTTCAGCCCCAACCCCCAGGACTGTGACCATGGTGAGATATTACACTCACGGCAAAAGGGATTGTAAGGTTGCTCATCGGTTGGCTGTGAGTGGGTAGAAGTGGAGATTATGCAGGTGACCTTCAGCTAATCATGCCCGCTCTTTAAAGTGGGGAGTTCCCTCTAGCTGGTGCCAGAAGGGAAAAGCAGAGAAACTGGAAACAAGAGAAGGATTTGATGTATGGTTTTTATCATGAAAGAGGAAGAAACTCAGAACATTCTCCCAAAGTTGAGAGCAACCCCTAGCCAATAATCCACAAGGAAACAGGGACCTTGGTCCTGCAACGACTGGAACAGATTCTGCCAACAGCTGAAATCTGCTGAAAAGTGGTTTCCTCCCCGAAGCCTCCAGGAAAGAGCCCAGCCACCCCAACATCTGGATTTGGCTCTGTGACACCCTCAGAGGAGGACCCAATTGAGTCTGTCCAGCTACTGTGAGACAATAAAGGGGTGTGGCTTCAAGCTTCCAAGTTCATGTTAATTTGCTCAGGCAGCAGAGGGAAAATAGCATAGGCGGGTTGAAGATAAAGTGAGTTAGGTAGCCTACTGGTGCATAGTAGAAAAAGAACTTGAAAATACGAAACTCATTGCTTCCTTTAGAGCCATGTTTCTCAAATTTTAACGTACATATCGATTTTCAGGGGATCTTGTTAAAATGCAGGTTCTGATTCAGTGGGTCAAGGTGGAGCCTAAGATTCTGCATTTTTAACAAGCAGCCAGGTGATGCTGGTGCCGCTGCTCTGGGGCTCATGGGCTAGTGGGTGGGGGGTTGGGGGGTGCAGGGCTTTGGAACTCACTTCCTCCAATGGATCCCAATCCTGCCTACACATCAAAATCTCCTAGGGGACCCCTAAAATGCCCAGAAGCAGGGTCCACTTCTAATTTAACTGGTCTCAGTTGGAGCAGTGATATCAGTTCTTACAAGGAATCTCCTCTCTGCAGCCAGGGATGAGAAGTATATGACTTCAAACTTCACTCTCAAGGGCGTGATTCCTGGACCAGCAACAGCAGCTTCACATGGGACCGGGTTAAAATTCAAATCCCCAGGCCCCTCCAAGCTCACTGAATCAGAGTCTCCACATGCAGGTACAGGAATCTGTGCTTGCACTGGCTTCCCAGATGATTCTAATGCTAGTTAAGTCTCTGCCTGCCATGCAAGAGACATGGATTCAATCCCTGGGTCCAGAAGATCCCCTGGAGGAGGGAATGGCACCCCACTCCAGTACTCTCGCCTGGGAAATCCCATGGACAGAGGCGCCTGGAAGGCTGCAGCCCATGGGGTCGCTCAGGGTTGGACACGACTGAGCGACTTCACTTTCACTTTTCATTTTCATGCATTGGAGAAGGAAATGGCAACCCACTCCAGTGTTCTTGCCTGGAGAATCCCAAGGACTGGGGAGCCTGGTGGGCTGCCGTCCATGGGGTCGCACAGAGTCGGACACAACTGAAGCGACTTAGCAGCAGCAGCAGCCATGCAAGAGACCCGGGTTCGATCCCTGGTGGGGGGGAGATCCCCGGGAGGAGGGAATGGTAGCCCATTCCTCTATTCCTGCCTGGGAAGTCCCATGGACAGAAGTGCCCGATGGTGGTCCCAAAGAGTCAGACAGAAATAAGTGACTAACACTTGCAGTGTAAGTCTAAGAAGCATTGCCTCAGATCAGGACCCTCCTTCTATAGATGTGGCTATTTCACACCTATAGGGCAGTTCAGAAATCCAGTGAGACGGGATGATTAGCCACAGAGGTCGACAAACCACAGCCTGTGGGAAAAATCTGGCCACTTTGTAAATAAAGTTTTCTTGGCACATGGCCACATCTATTCCCCTATTCACTATGTACTGCTGGAGCTGCTGCGGTGGCAGAGTTGAGGCGAGGCAACCAAGCCTGAATGTCCTACAAAGATGAAAATATTCACTATGTGGGCTTCTACCAAAAAAAAAAAAAAAAAAAGATGCTGCTCCCTGCTCTGAGAATACATTTTAAGTTAGAGACGGAAAATGCAGAATCCAGCTGTTTTGCAGCAGTAGCTGATTCAGACTTAAGAGGAACAGAACCCTCGGCTGAACGGTGACCCGAATCGGCTCCATCCCAGTGTCTGCAGGGCAGCGGGATTCTAGGTCCTGATCCTGGCGACTGGTCCAGAGGTGATCCAGGTGGCAGGCGGGCCTCTGGGGCGAAGGAGGGCACGTCCTGAGAAGGCCTGGCCCCAGGCCAGGTCTTCACAAATCTCCAACCTGCCCTTGGCTGTTGGAGACTGTGGGTTCCCTAAATCCTCCCTAGAGGCCTCCAGCTTTCACAGAGAGCCCCGAGTTGACAGCTGGCTGATCCGAGGGTATCCTTTCCTTTTATTAAGGCTTCAGTGATGTTAAACCCAGCTGACTGTGTGATTCTTAGAGTTGTCATTGCTCTCACATAGTTGTCAAAGTCTAGTCACCAACCCCTGTACACACTGTATATTTAAAATGGATAGCCAACCAGGACCTACAGTAGGGCACAGGGAATTCTGCTCGATGTTGTGTGGGGGCCTGGATGGGAGGGGCGTTTAGGGGAGAGTGGATACATGCATGTGTATGGTGAGTCCCTCCACTATGCGCTTGAAAGTATCACAGTATTGTTAATCGACTAGACCCCAACGTGGAAAAACAAACAAAAGTTTAAAATGAAAGTCCAGTCACCAAAACCTACCAGGAATCACCTGCAGTCAAACAAATTAGCTTAAACTTAGCAGCTTAAAATGGGACTTCCCTGGTTGCTCAGACGGTAAAGAATCTGCTTGTAATACAGGAGACTTGGGTTTGATACCTAGGTTGGGAAGATCCTTGGAGAAGGAAATGGCAACCCACTCCAGTATTCTTGCCTGGAGAATCCCAAGGAAATGGCAACCCACTCCAGTATTCTTGCCTGGAGAGACCCATGGACAGAGGAGCCTGGTGGGCTACAGTCCATGAGGTCACAGTCAGACTTATGTGAGTGACTGAACACCAGCAGCTTACAACAATACCCACTGTGGGTCAGAAGTCTGGGTGGTCTCAACTGGGTTTTCTGCTGGATCTCACAGGTCCAAACCAAAGTACTGGCAGAACTAGAGGCTCATCTGGATGCTCCAGGGAAATCTCACATCCAGGATCATTTAGCTGATGGCAGCAAAGGGGATTCAGAGCAGAGAACTGAGCTGAAGAGATGGATGGATGCTGGCCAGACCACATATCACAGCAGAACTGACCCACACCCTGCAGCCACCAGCCCAGGAAGCCAAACCACAGCCTCTGAAGCAGAACATCCAGGAACTGATTAATAGCTAGCAGCTTCCTTACTTTTTGCCCCCACTTCCTAACCAGGGCCAAGCAGAGAAAGCTAAATATGCTCCCCTACCCAATCACATTTCTAGCTGTTCCACCTCCAGCTTCCCCAGATGCTCATCAGAGCACCCTCAAAGCTTTCCCTTCTTATTCTCAACGAAGCCTGCTTCCCACTGAGTCTGCCAAACACCAGTGATGGTGGCTGACTCCTTTCCCATAGCGAACTCTGGGTAGACAGCCTTCTCTTGTTCTCAGTTGGGTGGTCTTGTTCATTTCCGAAGACCCATGGGATGTCTTGCATGCCGCTCAATCAGTCATGTTTGACTCTTTGCGACCTTTTGGACTGTAGCCCGCCAAACTCCTCTTCATGGGATTTCCCAGGCAAGAATACCAGAGTGGGTTGCCATTTCCTCCTCCAGGGGATCTTCCCGATCCAGAAATTGAACCCAGGTCTCCTGCATTGCAGGCAGATTCTTTACCGCTGAGCCATCAGGGAAGTCCTATGGGATATCTTAGTCATGGAGAATTGAGAGGGCTTTCTTGTAGTATTTGCCCCTGTGCTGGGTGATTCCACAGGGTTTAAGGAGGCAAGACCAGTTCAAGACTGAACGCCGTCAGGATGCATACCCAACTCGACAGTCACCTTGGTCGCTTTTAATAAGGAGGCAGGAGGTTTGGAGGTAGGAGAGATTGCCAGTAAGAAGTGATAGCCTTTCATGTTAGTGGAGAGAGTGGAATGGTTAGTTATTTGGGGAGAATTCCTAGTGTCCTGGTCTACATTTTGTCCGGTACAGTTCTGGAATGGTCTTCTCTCTGTCTTGTTCTATTACAGTCTCTTCCTCAATTTCAGAGATGGCCTTACTTGAGAGGACATTTCTGTTCTGACTTGTTCCCATATAGAAAGGATGTATTCCCTTTGTTGAAGGATTGGCTGAATGAGGTTCTTGGAAAATCTAATCCTGAAAAATTCCAACTACAATTTGAGGTGTACTGTGGTGAAGTCTCATCTCCTCTGGGGAGTCCA
The DNA here is from genome assembly GCA_006410875.1 of Neotragus pygmaeus. Taxonomy (NCBI): domain Eukaryota; kingdom Metazoa; phylum Chordata; class Mammalia; order Artiodactyla; family Bovidae; genus Neotragus; species Neotragus pygmaeus. The sequence continues at coordinate 563,012 of SJYV01054331.1, forward strand.
GTCCTCTCCCCCGGCCACAGGCTGGGAGGCTGCTGACCTCCTGCAAGTCTCCCTGGTGGCAGCTAAAACTTACCCTGTCTCTTTATCTTCAGTACCACTCGTTGCCATGGACTTCTAGGATCTGAAAACCTAACTCTCATCCGTTCAGAGCAGATTAGAAAGACAATGTGGAAAATGTAACAACCAATTACTGCAAGAAATTCCCCCTTTCCCTCCCCTTTTGACTTATCTCATTAAATTACAGGCAGTTTACACACAGCATCTTCCCATTTTTTTAATTAATTATAAGTGCCTGAAGGTATAGAAGCCCTGAACATGTCTGAGACAGCTCACGACCCGGCAGAAACAGAAGGACTGACTGCCTGACCAGGAAACCTAATTTGCCAATTATCTTCCTGAGGCAAATTGTGGATCTAAATATAACCTATTGTGATCTATGCCACTTTTCCACAGGGCTGAAGCATCAACGCCTTGATCTCTTGTTTTCTCTCTTCTGCTCAAGAAAACAAGAGCAAGTAAGGGTGATCTAGACAATTGTCCAACAAGACATTGCTAAGGTAAGAAAGAAACCTGCAAGGCATTACCCCGCCAGCAGCGATGAGGGCAAATGGGAGGAGAGGGCTTGATCTCCTTGTGCTCTGGATGCTGGGAAGGAATTAATTAATGGTTGTGAATTTAGACCCTTCAGGCAGCATCTCTGAGTGAAGGGAGATGGATGACATACTGGAAGCCCTAGCTTGCTATTTCAAGATGATGCTAATTGACAGGCAATGGGTCCCCACTCAACACAACGTTTCTGGCAGCTGAGGAGAGGCCGTGGAGCAAGTCAGAAGTAGCCCGCTTCTCTGTGGTGGACTCCACACGCTTGAGGGTGGGAGCAAGATCCAGAAGCATCTGAATGTGGCTGCCTTCCAACTCTGTGCTCCAGGGAAGAGCTCCTTTCTCAGCTCAAACCTTGACCCCTGACAGCTTCCTGGAAATCGCCAAGTGCCACTCCTGAAGGCATCTTCCTCTTGGTGGAATTCAGAGCCACAAATCCAGCACCTGCCGACCGTCACTGCAGCTGTAAAATTAAAAGACTCTTCCTCCTAGGAAGAAAAGCTTTGAGAAACCTAGACAGTGTATTCAAAAAGAGACATCACTATCCTGACAAAGGCCCACATAGTCAAACTATGGTTTTTTCCCAGTAGTTATGTACAGATGTGAGCGCTGGACCAAAGAGAAGGCTCAGTGCCAAAGAACTGATGCTTTTGAACTGTGGTGCCGNTAGACAGTGTATTCAAAAAGAGACATCACTATCCTGACAAAGGCCCACATAGTCAAACTATGGTTTTTTCCCAGTAGTTATGTACAGATGTGAGCGCTGGACCAAAGAGAAGGCTCAGTGCCAAAGAACTGATGCTTTTGAACTGTGGTGCCGGAGAAGACTCTTGAGAGTCCCTTGGACAGCAAGGAGATCCAACCAGTCAATCCTAAAGGAAATCAACCCTGAATATTCATTGGAAGGACTGATGCTGAAGCTGAAGCTCCAATACTTTGGCCACCTGATGGGAACAGCTGATTCATTGGAAAAGACCGTGATACTAGAAAAGACTGAGGGCAGGAGGAGTGGGTGACAGAGGACGAGATGGTTGGATGGCATCACTGACTCAACAGACATGGGTTTAAGCAAACTCAGGGAGTGAAGTACAGGGAAGCCTGATGTGCTGCAGTTCATGGGGTTGCAAAGAGTCAGACATGACTTAGTGATTGAACAACAACAACATATATAATATATATATATATTCCAGGAGGCTAAGGGGTGTTCACTTCAGGCATAATATTTCAGTAACAACTGAAATAATTACACATGAAATGCTAGAAGAAGAATTCAGGGCTGTACATCAAGGTGTGTGTGTGTGTGCACGTGCATGTGTGTGTGTGTGTGTGTGTGTGTGTGTGAAGCTGCGTCAGTTGTGTCTGACTCTTTTCAACCCTGTCTATAACCTGCCATGCTCCTCCGTCCATGGGATTCTCCCGGCTAGAATACTGGATCAGATTGCCATTTCCTTCTCCAGGGGGTCTTCCAGACCCAGGGATTGAACCCACATCTCTTACATCTCCTGTATTGGCAGGAGGGTTCTTTACCACTAGCACCACCTGGGAAGCCCACACATCGAGGCACAATAAACCAAAGGCACAGTCAAAAGAACAATTGCATCACGGAATCCTACGATAAACAGCAGATCACACATCTGTATGAAGACAGCCGCACTTAGAGTTGTATGTCATGTTGGAAAATAAGATAAATTTAAATTAAGTAAAAAAGTGGGGGGGTGACAAAGACACATTTGGGAAATATACAGAACCCTTGAGGCTTTTGTTTTTTGGTTTTTAATGAATTGGAAAGTCAGCTGGGGAATGAGCCACAGATATGAAGAGAGATGTGAGAAAAGGAAAAAAATTTTAGAAGGTAAAAGAAATCCCAAACACAGAATATGACTTTTAAAAAACCAAATAGTTGAATTTTTCATTGGTCAGATGAAAGTACAGATCACAGGTTTTAGAGAAGTTTTGTTGAATAGAGTTTTGTTTTGTTTTGTTTTTTTCCACTCAGGAGCTGTTTGCAGTGGGTCATGAAGGTTGTGGCTGATACATCCATGAAGTCCAAGATCAATGTCACCCCTAATTTACACTCCATGTTGATGTCGGACAGCAAAAATGCTGAATTAAATTCAACACATGCCATTCACGAGAGAGATGGCTCCTCAAATAGCTTGAGGAAGTAGAACCCCCCACCTTCTGAAGGCTCTCACTTCTTTTGCAAGTTCCCTTTCAGTCTTTCTATTAAACAATGCCCAAATTCTGATCAAATGGATAGATTTCTTGAAGTCACTAATGATCCTTCTTGATGTGAAAAGCTGCAGATCTTTTTTCTTGTCACCGTAGCTGAGCTTGACGTACAAGGAAGGCTATAGTGTCATGCTCCTGCCCTGGGGTTCCCAGAGCCTCTCACTCCATCACAAAGCACCACACACCCAAAGGCCAACTCTTTCCTGAAGGGGGCTTCCCTGGTGGTGCAGTGGTTAAGAATCTACCTGCCAACGCAGTGGACACGGGACGATCCCACATGCTGCGGGGTAGCTAAGGCCGTGGGCAACTACTGAAGCCTACTGCAGTCCCACTGCCTAGACTCTGTGCTCAGCAACAAGAGAAGCCACCTCAGTGAGAAGCCAGTGAGCTGCAACGGAGAGCAGCCCCCACTCACCGCACCTGGAGAACACCCATGCNGCTAAGGCCGTGGGCAACTACTGAAGCCTACTGCAGTCCCACTGCCTAGACTCTGTGCTCAGCAACAAGAGAAGCCACCTCAGTGAGAAGCCAGTGAGCTGCAACGGAGAGCAGCCCCCACTCACCGCACCTGGAGAACACCCATGCATAGCAACAAAGCCCGACCACAACCAAAAAATAAAAATAAACACATTCTATTAAAAAAAAAAAAAAGACATTCTTGAAGGATTCCCTACCCCCACCCATAACAAATCCCAGTGTGAACAATCAAACTTTCTCACTCTAAATTCTGTGTAAGCTCCCTCTAGCCTCTTGATATGCAGGAGTGAGGAAGATATTAAAAACATACAATCACATTTATTATCCTTAATAAAAAGCAGCACTTCATCAGCTCTCGGCTCTTTTGTTCTCTGATCTGATCCACTAGCCTGTATCCAGTTTTTAAATGCTCAGAGACAAACTGTACCCCCGCAAGTCACACTGTAGTGAGCAAATGAAATGTGTAACCATCGTTTTCCATAATATTCATATGCAAAGAGATGGGTACATCTTTTAGAAACACATAATTTAATCGACTGTTCTAATAATGCACGGGGGAATTTAAATGTATTACACAATAACAATTCTAAATTCAATTAAAACAAAGAAAAGTGGATATACTCTCTTGAACTAATAAGCAAAATAGAATTTAAAATTCTTTTCTTTGTGCATGTTTGTACAAGAAGTTTTTTTTTCCCCCTTCATCTCCCACAATAGGGCACAAAGAGTGATAAATTAGTTGATTCTGCATAAACCTTGGAAATAGAGTATTAACCTTAGATTAACATAAAAGATATTCTATAATATAAAAAGAGCATATTGCAGGGAAAGAATGAGATTACGTATGGTTACAAAATCTGAACACCTGTGTAATGTTATGCTCACAGGGATACCAAGTGTGATGAAATAGTCAGGTTATTCTTCAAAAAGGGTACCTATGTCCTTTCCCAGCCACATGGGGTATAATTTTGGAGGTATGTTCATATTTGCCCCCAACTGGCCTCCATTCATAGCCAACCACCCGGTTGTTACTGTTTATTAGATACTATTTTAGTTTTGTTCATTTTATTGTTATATATTTTCCCAAATATTGTCCTGAAAAATTATCATTACCACCAGCATTATCAATTCACTGGTATTAGCAAGTAAATGAGGATAAGTACAGGATGAAAACACTAATCTTGACCCCTACCTCACGCCATAAGCAAAAATCAATTCCTATTAGATTATAGATCCAAGTGTGAAAGGTAAAATTTCAAAGTCCTAGGATCTATCATAGAAGAATATATTTCTCCTCTTTTGAGGTAGCCAAGATCCCCTGAATAGGTGCTTAAACCACTAACCCTAAAGAAAAATATTTGTAAATTTTGACTATATTAAAATTAAGAACTTTGGTATATAAAAAATTGACAATAAGTTAATAAAATGTCAAAATACAAGTGGAAGAATATATTTGCAAAGCATAACTCAAAAGATTTAAATCCTGACTATGTAAAGTTTTCTTACAAAAAATAAATAACAGAAAATTTCACACAGCACTTCATAAAAGAGGGTATCCAAATTGACAACAGCCAGACTTCCCAGGCAGTGCTGGTGATAAAGAACCGGCAGGAGAAATACGAGACTCAGGTTTGATCCCTGGGTTGGGAAGGTTCTCTGGAGGAGGGCATAGCAACCCACTCCAATCTTCTTGCCTGGAAAATCCCATGGTCAGAGGAGCCTAGCAGGTTATGGCCCACAGGGTTGCAGAGAGTCAGACATGACTGAAGCAATTCAGCACACATACAAATTGAGAACAAAAAAGAAAAGGCGCTCAATCTCAGTAGTCATCAGGAAAATGAAAATTAAAACTAAAATGAGATACCTCTGCACACTTGTTAGAATGAGTAAAATCTTAAAAGCTAAGAACTACAAATATTGGCAAGAATGTAGAGTGATCAGAACTGTTGCTTCATGCTGGTGGGGTCTATGAAAACTCTTAGGGAATGTCTATTAATCTGAGAGTGTATGTATTAGAATTAATTTTTAAATTGTGCTTTATTCATATAAATTTAATTGTGGCTTATACACAATATATACAGCAATGAAAACATACTGCATTTAACCACACTAATAATCTCAAAAACTAAGGTAGACATAGACATGTGGAAAATTACAAACTGTATGATTCCATTTGTATCTTATGCAGAAACAATCAGGAAGGACAGGGGTTACACTTGACCTTCACACGGTAGATGGAAGGGGTCAGAACACCAGGCTTACGTGTGTAAAAAGCCTTGCACAGAGTAGGTAATCAAAAGTTCAGTTCAGCTTAGTCGCTCAGTCGTGTCCGACTCTTTGTGACCCCATGAATTGCAGCACACCAGGCCTCCCTATCCATCACCAACTCCGGGAGTTCACTCAGACTCACGTGCATCAAGTCAGTGATGCCAGCCAGCCATCTCATCCTCTGTCGTCCCCTTCTCCTCCTGCCCCCAATCCCTTCCAGCATCAGTCTTTTCCAATGAGTCAACTCTTTGCATGACGTGGCCAAAGTACTGGAGTTTCAGCTTTAGCATCATTCCTTCCAAAGAAATCCCAGGGCTGATAGGAGGCTACAATTCTGATCCTTCAGTTCATGCCATAAGAACATCATGACAGCTTTCAAAAAACTGTTCGAAGTGAAACAGTCTGTAGGAATCTATACCAGCTCTGTTAGAGGAAGCATGCTGATTGAAACTGCCCACCCTGGCCAGGCACCACAGTAAGCATTTGCATGAGTTGTTTTATGACAGGAGATCCTGAGTAGGAATATGGAACTAATAAGCCACCACCAACCGGAAGAGTTCAGGAAAGGTCTAAAGGAGATACCGCCTGTCTATCCACTTCCCAGAATCCCTCTCGCTAGCATCCGTCTTGGCTGAGCGATCGTGCACCACCAGGAAAGACTCTGAATTAGAATGATTGGTCAAAGACCACCCAGAAACTAATCCCGTCACCATAAAACCCGAGACTGCAAGCCACGTGGCAGAGCAGCTCTCCTGGGTTCCCCTACCCTACTGCTCTCCACCTGTCTCTTATACACATCTGTTAAGAATCCACCTTCCAATGCCAGGGACATGGTTTTGATTCCTGGTCAGGGAACTAAGATACCACATGCCACGTGGCAACTGAACCCATGTACCACAAGTAGAGAGAATCCCACACTCTGCAATGTGTGAGACTGCAGTGAAGAACCCATGTGTCACAACTAAGGCCTAAAGCAGTCAAAACATAAGTAAATAAATCTTTTTAAAGAATAAATTGATTTAAATCTAAAATGACAAGTCATATATTGGGAGAATGAATCAAAAAACAGGATCCAATTGTGAGCCATCATTGCTGCTGCTAAGTCGCTTCAGTCGTGTCCGACTCTGTGCGACCCCATAGACGGCAGCCCACCAGGCTCCCCCGTCCCTGGGATTCTCCAGGCAAGAACACTGGAGTGGGTTGCCGTTTCCTTCTCCAATGCATGAAAGTGAAAAGTGAAAGCAAAGTCGCTCAGTCGTGTCCGACTCTTCACGACCCCACGGACTGCAGCCCACCAGGCTCCTCCGCCCATGGGATTTACCAAGCAAGAGTACTGGAGTGGGGTGCCATTGCCTTCTCCTGAGCCATCATTAAGAAACTCAATTTAGATCTAAGGACACATGGTGAAAGTGAAAGAATGGAAAATGAAATATATTCCAAGAAAATTGTAATCAAAAACAAGTAGAGGTGGCTATAATAATATCGGACAAAATAGAATTAAGTGAAAATCGTTACAAAAGAAATAGATAAACATTATGCCATGATAAAATGATCAGTTCTTCAAACTATATAATTATAAATACATATCCTTCAAACAGTAATCAAATCCTCCCAATAAACGCAAGTTAAAGACTAGATGGTTTCACTGGTGAATTCTGTCAAACATTTAAAGATGAAGTAATACAAACCCTTTTCAAATTCTTCCAAAAAATTTTGAAGAGAACACCTCCCAATATACATTGTGAGGCCAGCATTACTCCTGTCTCTTATACACATCTAGATGTGTATAAGAGACAGTTCTAGAATGCTTGGGAGCAGAACAGATGAGGAAGGACACTCAGAGCTACATCAAGAAGCGCACAGACTTTGTGGAGGAGGCTCAGAGCTTCAGGTGGGCGCTGGTTCCTCTGAGAGTTAAAAGNTGATTTCTTCAGTAACCTGTTCATTACTTAGAAACATATTGTTTAATCTCAATGTGCCTGTGTTTTTTACAGTTTTTTTTCTTGTAAGTGATATCTAGTCTCATAGTGTTGTGGCCAGAAAAGATGCTTGATATGATTTCAATTTTCTTAAATTTACTGAGATTTGATTTGTGACCCAAGATGTGGTCTATCCTGGAGAATGTTCCATGTGCACTTGAAAAGAAGGTGTATTCTTCTGCATTTGGATGGAACATCCTGAAAATAATGAGATCCATCTCATCTGATGTATCATTTTAAGACTTGTGTTTCCATATTAATTTTCTGTTTTGATGATCTGTCCATTGGTGTCAGTGAGGTGTTAAACTCTCCTACTATTATTATGTTACTGTCAATTTCTCCTTTTATGTCTGTTAGTGTTTGTCTTATGTATTGAGGTGCTCCTATGTTGGGTGCATAGATATTTACAATTGTTATGTCTTCCTCTTGGATTGATCCCTTGATTATTATATAGTGACCTTCCTTATCTCTTGTAATCTTCTTTATTTTAAGGTCTACTTTGTCTGATATGAGGATTGCTACTCCAACTTTATTTGCTTTCCATTTGCATGGAATATATTTTTCCATTCTCTCACTTTTAGTCTATATGTGTTTTGAGATCTGAAGTGGGTTTCTTATAGGCAGCATATATATATATATGTTTTGTATTTGTATCCATTCAGCCAGTTTGTGTCTTTCGGTTGGAGCATTTAATCCATTCATGTTTAAAGTAATTACTGAAATATATGTTCCTACTGCCATTTTCTGATTGGGGTTGACTTTGTAGATCTTTTTTCTTCTGTTGTATTTCTTGACTTAATAAGTCCATTTAACATTTGTTGTAAAGCTGGTTTGGTGGTCCTTAATTCTATTAACTTTTGCTTGTCTGAAAAGCTTTTGATCTTTCCATCAATTTTGAATGAGATACTTGCCAGGTAGAGTAATCTTGGTTGTAAATACTTCCTTTTAAGTACTTTAAATATATCCTGCCATTCCCTTCTGGCCTTCAGAGTTTCTGCGGAAATATCAGCTGTTAAATGTATGGGGTTTCCTTTGTATGTTACTTGTTGCTTTTCCCTTGCTGCTTTTAATATTCTTTTTTTGTGTTTAATCTGTGTTAGTTTGATTAGTATGTGTCTTGGCTTGTTTCTCTTTGAGTTTATTCTGTATGGGACTCTTTTCACCTCTTGGATTTGATTGACTATTTCCTTTTCCATTTTGGAGAAATTTTCAGCTATAATTTCTTCAAAAATTTTCTCACATACTTTCTTTTTCTCTTTTTCTGGGAGCCCTATAATTTGAATGTTGGTGTGTTTGATATTGTCCCAGAGATCTCTGAGACTAGGGAGCCCTATAATTTGAATGTTGGTGTGTTTGATATTGTCCCAGAGATCTCTGAGACTATCTTCATCTCCTCTCATTCTTTTTACTTTATTCTGCTCTTCAGAAGTTATTTCCACCATTTTTTCTTCCAGCTCACTGATTCCTTCTTCTGCTTCAGATATTCTGCTATTGATTCCTTCTAGAGTATTTTTAATTTAAGTAATTGTGTTGTTTTTCCTCTATGTTTATTCTTTAATTCTTCTAGGTCTTTGTTAATTGTTTCTTGCATTTTCTCAATTCTGTTTTCAAGGGTTTTGATAATCTTTACTATCATTATTCCAAATTCTTTTTCAGGTAGTTTTCTTATTTCTTCTTCATTTATTTGGACTTCTGTGTTTCTAGTTTGTTCCTTTATTTGTGCAGTATTTCTCGGCCTTTTCCTTGTTTTTTGTTTTTAACTTATTGTGTGTAAGATCTCCTTTTTCCAGGCTTCAGGGTTGAATTATTTCTTCCTTTTGGTTTCTTCCCTCCTAAGGTTGGTCCAGTGGTTTGTGTAAGCTTTGCATAGAGTGAGATTTGTGCAGAAGATGAGTGAGGTGGTACTCCTGTCTGCTGATGATTGGGTTTGTATTTTTGTCTTGTTTGTTGAGATGAGGCATCCTGCACTGGGTGCTACTGGTGTTTGGGTGATGTCAGGTCTTGTATTCAAGTGGTTTCCTTTGTGTGAGTCATAACTATTTGATACTCCCTCGAGTTAGGAGTTCTCTGGTAGTCTAGGATATTGGAGGCAGTGCTCCCACTTCAAAGGCTTAGGGTTTGATCTCTGACCAAGAATGAAGATTCCACAGGTGGTTTGTTATGAGATTAAGTGAGAATAAAACAAATACCTGAAAACAAGCAACAAAAGATGAACCCCAGACAAATGGCAGTTACAAAATCAGGCAAATAATAATTAAAATAATGGAATATAAAATACACCTATACACCCATAAGCACAATCAAAACAGTCCAACAAAAATAAAGTACAGTAGATTGACCTAGTGAACAAAGGAAACCAAAAATGCTATCTACCAATTAAGAACAAAACTGACTAAACCACAAACTGGAAAATGAAACTAACGCAAGGTGCAAGTGGGAAATAAAGCAATGAAACAAAAACTAACAAATATGAAAAGAGGAAAGAAAAGAAAGAATAGATATGTAAAGTTAAACAGAGGTAGATAAAGGAGATTTATATACATTAAAGATTAATTGCAAGGGGAAAAGAACAATAGGGAAAGCAAACAGTGAGTAAATGTAGAAAAAATAATAGGCTTAATTTTTTTAAATTAAAACTAAAAAGAGAGAGAGAAAAAAGAAAGAATAAAAGGAAAACTCCACAGAACTGCAAAAGGCCAGCATAGAGGCAGAGTTTTATAACAACAATAAAAAGTGTGATTGAAAAAAAAAATCTCAAAAGCTTAATTAGATTTCATAGTGCTAATAAAAGCGGCAACTACAACAGAGGGAAAAAAGAAAGAAAAAAATCCAAAAGAAACTACCAAACAAGTCAGAATATAAGAATAGTAAATATTTTTCTTGAGTCAGTGCTGTCAGCATTCTTTCCCTTGCTGGGAGTCACAGTCCACCTCACCCCACTAGGATGCCTTCCAAAACTGCGCTGGTTTCTGGACCTGATGTGGGGGGCAGCTCAGACTCTAATCTGGTCCTGCTCCTCTGTGTTATTGTCTCCAATGTCCACATCTATCAGAACTAGTGTGTTTTCTTTTGTGGGAGCTTTCAGTGTCCTTTTATATATTCCATAGATACAGAGTCTGCCTAGTTGATCATGTGGATTTAATCTGCAGCTGGTACAGCTGGTGGGAAGGTTTTGGGTTCTCTTCCTTAGCCACACTGCTCCTGGGTTTCAACTGTGGTTTTATTTCCACCTCTGCATGTGGGTTGTCCACTAGGCCTTGCTCCTAAGTCTGCCNGTCTGAAGCTCTGTAAGCCTTAGAAAGACTTTGGTTTTTAGCCTGAGTGAACGAGGGCCTTTGCAGGGAATAGGACTAGAGGAGTGATGATTTGAACAAGATCATTCAGCCTGGAACATTAATAATAGACTACAAGGGACAATGGTGGAAGCAGAGACCAGTAGGAAGCTGGGGTTTACTGTTTTATCTATACACATTTATTTATCACTTATCTACACGCAAAGCACCAGAGACTTCACCCAGATTGTAAACATCAGCAAAAAGGCAGTATTAAATTAAATGCAGTGCCCACAAAGTCAGGGGGTGACAGAAGGAGGAGAATGCAGAGAAAACCGTGATCAGGGCCCACTGCTTCTCCCTACAAGCCCTTTTCTACTCTCCTGCTTTTCAGTTGCCTTCATGAATAACAGATTTTTTTAATCTATTAAAAAAAACACAGATATTTAAATTTAGGTTAAATATGCCCACTTTAGTCTAGAAAGTAGCTCAAGTAAATGTCATACGATTAGATCCAAATTGCTCTTCTTTCAGTATCTGGGGCATGACTCATTCTCTAAAGTGGCTTTCCGGGTGATTTTTAAGACATTTATCATCTCCTTGCAGGTAATGTGAGTGTTTTCTGGCCTCTTCATTTGCACACCTGCAATTCCTAGTATTAAACATCTGACCGCAGGTGAAAAGCAAGAGCTTGCCAGACTTAAATATGCAGCATAATATGGGAAAAAGAAAACCCAGGGGTTCCAGGCTCTGCCGTTTAAGAGGAATGTGCCTCCCTTAGTCACCCTGAGCACCTTCGAGAAGGACAAGAGATAAATGTCAGATTTGAGTGTTCAGTACCCTAATAGATGTGAAACAGTTCGTCTGGGGAAAAGTGCTTAATATTGACATTTATATAGTTAATGTTTCATGTTCCACTGACCATACTACATTGCATAATGCTTCACAAATTCTATACATTTCACTTTTCCATGGTCTTTGATAATAACTGTTGCTGTGCATGCTAAGTTCCTTCAGTTGTGTCTGAAACTTTGCAACCCTATGGACTGTAGCCCGCCATGCGCCCTAGAACACCTGTTTGGCAACAAGAGAAACCACCACAGTGAGAAGTGAGAGAGTAGCCCCTCCTCACTGCAACTAGAGACAGCCCATGGGCAGGAAAGAAGTCTCAACATGGCCAAAAAATCAAATTAAAAAAATAAATAAATAAAAGAGCAATTACCTTGAACTTTGATTTGTGTAGGACAGATGGCTGTGCCCATCTATCACTTTGTGTTGCTTCAGATCCAATTTCATCATCTTCCAGTTTTACGTAAGCATATTTTCTATCATGAATTCTTCACAGTCAAAGGAAGCATTTTAAAGGACTACCTTATTCTATGTAAGGGCTTCCCAGTGGTAAAGAATCCATCTGTCAATGCAGGAGATGTGGGTTTGATCCCTTGGTCTGGAAGGTCCCCAAGAGAAGGGAATGGCAACCTACTCCAGTATTCTTGCCTGGGAAATTCCATGGACAGAGGAGCCTGGTGGGCTACAGTCCATGGGGTTGCAAAGAATCGGACGCAACTGTGCACACACACACATTCCATGTAAAATTATTCTCACNAGGCGATATGAACAGAATATTTTGCCTCCACCCACAATTGCAGAAATTCCAGCTATCCTAAAAATATATTCCCAGAGAGTTTTAGGAGTCCCCAAGACTCACTTTAGTTGCAGCCGCTGGTACCTGTGGCCACCATATTCCCCTTCTTTTATTTTTGTTACTGGGGTCATGTCTTATAGTGCTGGACTTCCCTGGGAGAATGCAGAGTGAACCTGGCATGTGTTCCCAAACTTGGAAGGAGCTCCAGATGGCTCCAGGTTTAAGTAGCATCTCTCATGTGCTTATAGAAGAACATTATGGAGACCATTTTCTGGAGTTTCCGTAGACGTGCTCTTGGAAAAGACATTTTCTATTCAGCTCTGATCATATATCCTTTTAATCAGATAACAAAGATAATGTCATGCTGTTGACTGTGTGGGCAGACATGAAAACTGGCAGATGGTTTTGACTCAGCTGTTGTCATCGTGGGGGAACACTGTGAAGGGGTAACTGTGATGAGTGGAAGGTGAGGATATGCTGATAGATTTGTGAGGGAGAGGGTTTCAAAAGGCAAATAAACTAGAAATTTATGTCTTCCCAGAAAGAAAGGAAATAAAAATAACAAGCACAAAAGAAAGCTATCATTGTAGGAGGAGATCAAGCCACCAGTCACATACACACACACACACAGACACACACACACACAAGGATGCAANACTAGAAATTTATGTCTTCCCAGAAAGAAAGGAAATAAAAATAACAAGCACAAAAGAAAGCTATCATTGCAGGAGGAGATCAAGCCACCAGTCACACACACACACACACACAGACACACACACACACAAGGATGCAAATACAAGGATAAGTGAGCTGTAATCTGCTTTCTGTTTTTTTGCTAAAATTATGCACGTCCTGCTGGTGGATTTCAGCATATTCTAGATAACAGAGTACACAGCTGACTCTCATTATTCCTCTGAATCCTGAAGAAGCCAGAGAAAATGTGTGAGATGAAGACCTCAGGGAAGATGAAAGACACAAAACCAGGGATCAAAGGGAAACCAATCCAAGAAATCCCCCACCCGTACCGCCACTGTCAACAAAGACAAAAACATTTTTAAAAAAATACTGATTTAGGCATAACTAGACATTCTTTAGGCTCTTTGATCCCTGACTCTTAAAGATTGGGATTAGACAAGGTAGGTGGATGTTGGCAAAAACAGACCATGAGCTTGGGCATCAAACAGACCTGGATTCAAATTCTAGATCTAAATGTTTAAATGACTCTGTGAATTTAAATTTCTTAGGTTTAATTTATTCACCCATAAATGGGAGATAAACAATATCTATNATTAGACAAGGTAGGTGGATGTTGGCAAAGACAGACCATGAGCTTGGGCATCAAACAGACCTGGATTCAAATTCTAGATCTAAATGTTTAAATGACTCTGTGAATTTAAATTTCTTAGGTTTAATTTATTCACCCATAAATGGGAGATAAACAATATCTATTTGATAGAATTATCTAGAGTATTAAATGAAATCAAATATGCTCATTTCCTACAACAGATCTCAGTAAAAAGTAGATTTTGTTCTTGTTGTTGTTTAGTCGCTAAGTTGTGTCAGACTCTTGCAACCCCATGGACTATAACCTGTGAGGCTCTTCTGTCCATGGGATTTCCCAGACAAGAATACTGGAGTGGGTCACCATTTCCTTCTCCAAGAGATCTTCCTAACCCAGGGATTGAACCTGGGTTGCCTGAGTTGGCTGCTGGATTTTTTACCACTGAGCAAACAGTCATTAAATTTTAGTCATTACCTGCAACCTGCTTCCACTTGCCCTTAATAAGAATGCTATGTGGAAATTTCATTCCTCTTTGGAACATCAGAAATTCTTAAGGCTGCACTCTGGCAATTAGTCAGCAAAAGCCACATTTCATCAGATTTCGGAAATTATCTAATTCAATGCATCTATAATTTTCCCTGACCTTCCAGGAAACCCTACGTTAAAAAGTAAAATCATATAAGCTAGAGATGATTGAGATTTTGGTACATTTGTTTGTTCTCTAAACACAGTACCAACAGTTTTATTTTTTTTTAAGTTATGCTAGTGTGCTAGTTTCAATCTAAATACATTGTCACAATAACCCTAATATATAGACATGATTGTTAATTTACAGTTTAAGTACAAGGGATTAAGACAGTTCAGTTCGGCTGCTCAGTCATGTCCAACTCTTTGCAATTCCATGGACTACAGCACACCAGACTCCCCTATCCATCACCAATCCCCAGAGCTTGCTCAAACTCATGTTCATTAAGTCAGTGATGCCATCCAACCATCTTATCCTCTGTCATTCCCTTCTCCTCCTGCCTTCAATCTTTCCCGGCATCAGGGTCTTTTCCAGTGAGTCAGTTCTNACCAATCCCCAGAGCTTGCTCAAACTCATGTTCATTAAGTCAGTGATGCCATCCAACCATCTTATCCTCTGTCATTCCCTTCTCCTCCTGCCTTCAATCTTTCCCGGCATCAGGGTCTTTTCCAGTGAGTCAGTTCTTAGCATCAGGTGGCCAAAGTATTGGAGTTTCAGCTTCAGCATCAGTCCTTCCAATGAATATTCAGGACTGATCTCCTTTAGGATGGACTGGTTGGATCTCCTTGAAGTCCAAGGGACTCTCAAGAGTTTTCTCCAACACTACAGTTAAAAAGCATCAATTCTTTGGCACTCAGCTTCCTTTGTAGTCCAACTCTCACATCCATACATGACTACTAGAAAACCATAGCTTTGACTAGATGGATCTTTGTTGGCAAAGTAATGTGTCTGCTTCTTAATATGCTGTCTAGGTTGGTCATAGCTTTTCCTCCAAGGAGCAAGCATCTTATAATTTTATGGCTGCAATCACCATCTGCAGTGATTTTGGAGCTCAATAAAATAAAGTCTGTCACTGTTTCCATTGTTTCCCCATCTATCTGCCATGAAGTGATGGGACCAGATGCCATGATCTTCATATTTTGAATGTTGAGTTTTAAGCCATCTTTTTCACTCTCTTTCATTTTCATCAAGATTTGGAAAACTCAGCAGTGGCCACAGGACTAGAAAAGGTCAGTTTACATTCCGATCTCAAAGAAGGGCAATGCCAAAGAATGTTCAAACTACTGCACAATTGCACTCATCTCACATGCTACCAAAGTAATTCTCCAAGCGAGACTTCAATAGTACATGAACTGTGAAATTCCAAATGTTTAACCTGGATTTCAACATACATTGGATCATAGAAAAAGCAAAAGAATTCCAGAAAAACATCTACTTCTGCTCTGTTGATCACACCAAAGCTTTTGACTATGTAGATCACAACAAACTGTGGAAATTTTTTCAAGAGATAGGAATACCAGATTGCCTTACCTGCTTCCTGAGAAATCTGTATGCAGGTCAAGAAGCAACAGTTAGAACCAGACATGGAAAAATACACTAGTTGCAAATTGGGAAAGGAGTACGTCAAGGCTGTATACTGTCACTCTGCTTATTTAACTTATATGCAGAGTACATAGTGCAAAATGCCAGGCTGGATGAAGCACATGCTGGAACCGAGATTGCCAGCATAATAGCAATAACTTCAGATATGCAGATGACACCACCCTTATGGCAGAAAGCAAAGAAGAACTAAAGAGCCTCTTGATGAAAGTGAAAGTGGAAGTGAAAAAGATGGCTTAAAAGTCAACATTCAAAATATGAAGATCACGGCATCCAGTCCCATCACTTCATGGCAAATAGATGAGGGAAAAAATGGAAACAGTGACAGACTTTATTTTATTGGGCTCCAAAATCACTGCAAATGGTGATTTGCAGCCATGAAATTAAAAGATGCTTGCTCCTTGGAGGAAAAGCTATGACCAGCCTAGACAGCATATTAAAAAGCTTTGCCAACAAAGGTCCATCTAGTCACGCTATGGTTTTTCCAGTAGTCATGCAAGGATGTGGGAGCTGGACCATAAAGAAAGAAATCTGAGTGCCAAAGAATTGATGCTTTAGAACTGTAGTGTTGGAGAGAACTCTTGTGAGTCCCTTGGACTGCAAGGAGATCCAACCAGTCCATCCTAAAGGAAATCAGTCCTGAATATTCACTGGAAAGACTGATGCCAAAGTTGAGGCTCCAATACTTTGGCCACTTGATGGAAATAACTGACTCATTAGAAAAGACCCTATGCTGGGAAAGACTGAAGACAGGAGGAGAAAGGGACAATAGAGGATGAGCTGGTTGGATGCCATCACTGACTCAATGAGCATGAATTTGAGCAAACTCTGGGCGATGGTGATGGACAGAGAAGCCTGTCATGCTGCAGTCCACGGGGCTGCAAAAAGTTGACGCGACTCAGCAACTAAACTGAGCTGATTCTCAGTTTTTCCTACAGTAATCTTAGGCATAAGATGGAACTCACATTTTTCAGCCCACAAGCCTTGTCTGAAATGAGCTGACAGAGGATTAAGGGGTTCTTATTTACACAGAAAAATGTTGCCAATTACCTTAGATGCAAGTAGGAAGGAAATGATTGATTTACCTTTTCTCTTTCATGATATTTTGTTAGAAGTTTCAAAGGTTGACTAGAAAGGGCAAGTCTGCAATGGTGACCACAGAAGTTATTGCATTCAGCTGCACAGCTACACCTGGCTCAAAACCAAGATCTCTAAATTGGCAACATGAATAGACTCCAGTAAATTTGTTTAAAATATGTTTTAAATAGATTCCCTGAAAAATATGCACCAGACAAAAGAGCCCCCAAATATTTGAAGCAAACCTTGACTGAGCTGAATGGGGCAAATGGACAGTTCTACAGTGATACCTGAAGACTTCAGGATTTTCCACTTTTAACAATGGGTAGAACATATAGACAGAAGATCAACATGGAATTAGAGGACTTAAATAACACTATAAATCATAGACTCGGCAGACACATACAGAGCACCCAACCAACAACAGCAGAACCGGCAATCTTCTCAAGTGCACACGGAACATCCCCTAAGATGCACCATATGCTCTGTCTTAAAACAATGAATTTTAAAGATTTAAATCATCAAAATATCCTCCTCTCTAACCACATGGAATGAAGCTAGAAATAGATAAAAGAAGTAAAGCTGGAAAAGCACAACTCTACGGGAATTAAACAACACACTCAAACAAATAATGGGTTTAAAAAAGAAGTCACTAGGAAAAACAGAAAATACCTTGAGACAAATGAAAATAAAAACACAACATACCAAGACTTAAGAGATGAAGTGAAAGCAGTACTCAGAGTTAATTTACAACTCTAAATGCATACATTAAACAAGAAAATCTCAAGTCAACTATCTAGCTTTGCATCTTAAGTAACTCAGGGAAAGGAAAACAAACCCAAAGCCGTAAGAAGGAAGGAAATGATAAAGATTAGGGGTAAAAAAATAAATAAATAGAACATAGAGAAACAACAGGGAGATTCGAGGAAATAAAAAGTTAGTTGTTTGAAAAAAAAATCCACAAAACTGACAAAACTTTAGCTAGACTAAGAAAAAAGGAGAGAAGATGAAAATAACTAAAAATATTTATGAAAGAGGGAACATTGTTACAGACCTTAACGGAATTTAAAGAATTATTAAAAATAAAACTATGAACAATTAAATGCCAACAAATTAAGATAATCTACAAAGAAATTCCTAGAAACATACACATTACCAAAACTGGCTCAAGAAGAGATAGAAAGTTTTAACAGATTAGAGATCTGTTCTTAGGGAACAGAGGAGAACGAGCCCTTTTTGACATCCACAGGAGAATAAGCACTCTCCAGGCACCAGCCCAGATGTAAAATCTGAGGTTGGTGATTGGAAGCAGGGCTGCATAAAGACCACAGCCTGAATGGAACATCAAGGAGTTGATGGAATCAGCTCCTCGAGGCCTCTGTTGCCAGCCATCTCCAGAGGCTGAATCTATCTTCACTGGTCTGAGTCTAGGTCCATAATTAATGTTCCCTCAAGTATCCTCATTTAGTGTCCTTTGAACTTGCTCCAGAAATCATCTCATCACCTTCTGGAGAAAGCATAAGCCACACATCTCCACCATCTGCTGACAAGACTGTCGGTTCAACTTCCAAAGGGTGTCCAGTGGATTCTCTTTTCCCTGTCTTCACTGCCAACAGCCATCCCCACCACCGCCACCACCATCAAAACCATTATGTCTGGACTAATGCAGAAGCCTCCTAAGCACTCCCACCCATGCCCACCCTACCTCCAGCTCAGCCTCCACTAACCACCCAAAATGATCTTTCCTTCTAAATTTTTATTGGGGTATCATTGATTTACAATGTTCTTAGTTTCAGGTATGCAGCAAAGTTATCCTGTTGTAGGTTGTTCCAGTAGTCAGGTACGGATGTGAGATGTGAGAGTTGGACCATAAAGAAGGCTGAGTACCAAAAAGTTGTTTCTTTCAAATTGTGGTGCTGGAGAAGACTCTTCAGAGTGCCTTGGACAACAAGGAGATCAAACTAATCAATCCTAAAGGAAATCAGTCCTGAATATTCTTTGGAAGGACTGATGCTGAAGCTGAAACTACAGTACTTTGGCCATCTGATGGGAAAAGGTGACTCATCGGAAAAGACCCTAATGCTGAGAAAGATTGAGGATGAGAGAAGGAGGTGACAGAGGACGAAAGGATTGGATGGCACCATTGACTCAATGGACATGAGTTTGAGCAAAGTCCAGGAGATGGTGAAGGACTGGGAAGCCTGGCGTGCTGCAGTCCATGGGGTCCCAAAGAGTGACTGAACAATAGCAACTCTATTTTAGACTCTTTCCCCATATAGACCATTACAAAGTATTGACATATACCAAAATGACCTTTTAAAAGGAATCAAATCCATCACTCTTCCACTTGAGTCCTTTCCATGAATTCCTCTGACTCCTGAAACCACTCACAATTCTCCCCATAGTTTACAAGGCTCTGCGAGGTCTGGCCTCCTCTGGAGCTGTGAGGTTCTGGATGTGTTGGTCTTTTCTTCATTCCTGTTCACCCCAGGATCTTCACACATGCTCTCCCGAGCTCCTGAATGTGCATCCTCTTGCAAGCCCCCACCTGCATCCTTAACTGGTTGACTCCCTCAGGTCTCAGGTGAAAGAGAGCCTGCTGAGCAAGGTCCTGCTGCCTCCCTCCTTATCAGCTTAGGGCTCCTGCTGTCTCATCTCCTGCTTTTCCTTGGTGCCATTTACCAGGATTACAACTAAGTTGAGTCTCATTATCTGCTTGATTTCTCTCCCACCCATCCACTCTGTGAGTAAGGATGGGGACCACAGGGATTTCCAGGTTATCCTTGCCTCCTCCTTAAACTCAGTGTTTGGAACATTGCACACATCCCATAGGGATTCCCTGGTGGTTCAGTGGTAAAGAATCTACCTGTCAATGCAGGAGATGTAGGAGACAGGGATTCGATCCTTGGGTTGGGAAGATTCATCTGGAGAAGAAAATGCAACCCAATCTGGTATTCTTGCCTGGGAAATCCTATGAACAGAGGAGCCTGGCAGGCTACATAGGGTCGCAAAGAGTCAGACATGACTGATTGACTAAACAATGGGGCAACCACAAAAATGCCCCATACATAGTTGTTGAGTGAATAAAAGAATGATTAAAAATCATTTCTCTTCCCTCTAGAAAAATAAACCTCATATTTGTGGCTGAGTATCTACTTCTTTTGCAAGCAGACATCAAAATTTTTATTTTCAAGCTGCTTAGAAATCTTAATTAAGACAAATGAAGGCATATCACACAATGGGTAAAGCTAGGAAATGTTAAAGATGAAGAAGAATTCTTTAAAGAGCTTCTTTAAATTTTTTTAAACCCCAGGTAACAACTCATTTGAATTCTGAATTCCAAGAAATAACAAGAGAGATAAAGCCTTCCTCAGTGATCAGTGCAAAAAATTGAGGAAAACAATAGAATGGGAAAAACTAGAGATCTCTTCAAGAAAATTAGAGATACCAAGGGAACATTTCATGCAAAGATGGGCTCAATAAAGGACAGAAATGGTCTGGACCTAACAGAAGCAGAAGATATTAAGAAGAGGTGGCAAGAATACATGGAAGAACTGTACANAAAGACAAAAATTATAGAACATCAAAGTGGAATAGACAAGTGACTATGAGACTTCAATGATCTTCCTTTGGAAACTGATAAATTAAGCAGGCAGAACATTGGTAAGGATAAAGTCGACCTAATAAGCAGTATGAATTAACTTGATTGAATTGATCTTTATAGAATATTTTGTCAAGCAAATGTATAGTACACATTCTTCTTAAGCTCATGTAGAACATTCACTAAATAGATGGCTTTCTGGACTATAAAATATGAATTATCAAATTGAAAATCATATAAATCATATAAGGTGTATTGTCTTAAAGTTAACCTTTAAATGGAGTTAAACTTGAAATGAATAACAGAAAAACAAATGGAAAATTACCAAACACTTAGAGGTTAAGTAGCACACTTCTAAATAATTATGGGTCAAAAAATAAGTCTCAGAAGATATTAGAAAAATATTTTGAACTAAGCAAACATTAAAGTCAACATCAATATTTGAGAAAAATAATGAAAACAATGCTTAGAAATTTATAACATTAAATGCAATTATGAGTAAAGACAGATCTAAAACAACAATCTAAGATTCCATCTTAAAAACTAGAAAAATGGAAAAACAGTTAGAGCAGAGGTCAACGAAATTGAAAACAAGAAAGCAACAGGAAAATATCTGCAAACCCCAAAGTTGGTTCTTTCAAAGATCAATAAAATCGATAAATCTCTCACTAGGGTAACCAAGAACTGTAAAGTAGAATACTTGAATATATGAAAGTATATAGATAGAAATACTGATATCAGTAAAAAGCTTCATAAAATATGCTTTGAAAATTATATTACCACACATTTGAAAGCTTAGAAATATCAGTTCATTAAGACAACACTATCAAAACTCACACAAAGAAAAAATAGATAATTTTAAAAGATATTGATTCAATTATTAATAAATGTCATAAAAAGGAAAGTGCCAATTCTGGATGGATTCACTGGTGAA
This sequence comes from Neotragus pygmaeus, assembly GCA_006410875.1. Taxonomy (NCBI): domain Eukaryota; kingdom Metazoa; phylum Chordata; class Mammalia; order Artiodactyla; family Bovidae; genus Neotragus; species Neotragus pygmaeus. The sequence goes on from SJYV01054331.1 coordinate 584,504, forward strand.
TTTTACCAAACTTTTAAGGAGAAATGATATCAATTTTCCATAATATTTTCCAAATAATATAAGCGAAGGGAATATATTTAGAGTTGCCCTTTGAAATCTGCAGCTTCTTCATCCTAAGATTCAACCAATTGCAGATGATGCATTCTGTTTACGACTCCCAGTTGGTTGAATCTAAGGCAAAGAATCCACAAATATAAAGGGCTGACTATGAGACCTAAGTATCTCAAATTTTAGTGTCTGTGACCAGTCCTGAAAACAATCCTTTGTGAATACCTATGGATGACTGNAAGGAGATCCAACCAGTCCATCCTAAAGGAAATCAGTCCTGAATATTCATTGGAAGAACTGATGTTGAATTTAAGCTCCAATACTTTGGCCACTGATACAAAGAGCTGACTCATTTGAAAAGACTCTGATGCTAGAAAGATTGAAGGCAGGAGGAGAAGGAGGTGACAGAGGATGAGATGGTTGGATGGCATCGCAGACTCAATGGACATGAGTTTGGGTGGACTCCGGGAGTTAGTGATGGACAGGGAGACCTGGTGTGCTGCAGTCCATGGGGTCACAAAGAGTTGGACACGACTGAGCAACTGAACTGAACCGAACAATATTTTTCAATTTCAGGGCACAGTCACTTCATTAAAGCAAGCTTGAGGCACAAAGACATTAATAATTTGGAGTGTGATTTTCAATATTCCAAGGATCTAGCTTTAGCATTCTGGCCAATCCCTCTCAGAATGCTATACGTGTAAAGTAAAGCAGAGAGTTTCCATAGCAGTGAGTTTTTACCAAGATTATGTAAACATTACTGCTGCCTAGTTCTTCCAAAGGCCCAAATTTTTCTTGGCTTGGTCAGATGCAGCTACACCTTAGCCCTAAGCTGGAATTTGACAAGAATTTGTTTATCACAACAATAATTTTTCAAAGGAACAGTGCTAAGGGTGAGAGCTGACAGGCAGGCAGCTCCAGTGCTGGGCCTGAGTCCACTGGGTGTCTACACCTCTGCAGCTGCTGCCCCTCCACTGCATGATATTTGCATAGTGACGTCCATTTTTGGAATGTTTTCATGAAAATCTGAGAGACACCCTCAAGTCATAAAGTAGGACTTACAGACCCTAGACTCTCCATATGTGAAAGAAAAAAAAAAAAAAAAACGGACTTCAGGAAAGTGAAGATCCTCTGGGGAAGGGAATGGCAATCCACTCCAGTATTCTTTCCTGGAGAATTCCATGGACAGAGAAGCATGGCAGGCTACAAT